>CM065137.1:32541184-32751184 GCA_033026305.1 Cirrhinus molitorella
AACTATTCAATCATGAGCATACAATAACAAAGAAATCTACTGAAATCCATCTGATTGAATTGCAAACTATGTATATTCATATACAGGAAATCTGATAAACTGCGCACAAAACATAATTAGCAATAATTAGTGATGTCGGAAAGCATAATTTAGGACTCCACTGATTTAGATTTTGCAATTAACTGTTCTTAATTAAACTTGATGGTGAATGGCATCAGCGGGTTTATACTACAAGATGCTAGTGGCTTAATAAAGTCAGTAGAGCACTGTGGCCTGTCTATACTGTACCTGACACTTAATTTCCCTTAACTAATGCAGAGCTTAGCACCATGACAAAACGGCGTTGCATCGCCAAAACTACTGCGCCAAACCTTGTCTGGCTTCCTGGCCCCTCACAAAAGAGGACACGCTAGCTGTCATACTGATGAGCCGCCCTTGAAAGCTGTTCACATCATAGCGCACCTGTCACGCTGGCCTCATGTACGTGATGGCAGAGCTCAGAGCAGATAAAAAACAGCTGTCTGGATCGCCGTCCCGATTGTGTTCACAGGACAGGCCTGAATGCGGAGGTCAGACCCGACGAGGGCTTATTAAGGTCAGCTGTCACAGCCCTGTGTGTGTGTGTGTGTGTGTGTGTTTACCCGTCCGCTTCAGTGCGAGTGGGATGCTGGTTTGTTATCTGGACGTTTGAGGATTTGGAGACGGTCAGGAATGAATGAACCATAAGAGGAGCAGTTGGTTCCTCTGTTAAGCAGGAGAGACGATTTCTGCAAAGTCTTGATGACGAGGATAGTGCAACCGCTCTCGTCAGCTTTGACTACAGTTCAACTCTCTGGTATTAATTTACATGGTATAAATAAGTGGTCTAAATAATCTAATTAAAGTAAAATGATTTTGGAACTAATATGTCTGAAAAATAAACAGAACGTATATATATAGAAAATAATATAAAAACAATAAAAACTGAAAAGATAACATTACTTCTTTGGGGAGATTGGGGGAGGAAGTGCAAACACTGACAAATAAAACAAAGCACTGATGTATGGAAGCTAGTTTCTGCCAGAAGATTAAAAAAAACTAAATTGTATAAACATGAAATAAACTCAAAATTATGAGGAAAGAAGTCAGAATTGTGATACATCAACTTTCTAGGGGAAAAAAAGAAGGTCAGAATTATGAGAGACTCAGAACGGTGAGATATAAACTCTGAGATTAAAAAAAAAAGTCTGAATTGAGATAAAAACTTAAATTTGCAAGAAAAAAAGTCAGAATTTTGAGATATAAACTCAATTTTGGAGGAAAAAAGGTTAGGATTATGATATATAATCTCAATTTCCAGGACAAAAAGTCATAATTGTGATTATATATATATATATATATATATATATAAAATATATATAAAAACTAAATTCCTAGGAAAACAGTTAGAATTGTGAGATATAAAGTCAGATTTGCAACAAAAAAAGTTTAAATTATGAGATTTTGAGATAAATGAGATAAATTTCTAGGGGGGAAAAATATTTTTTTGTTTGCTTGAATTGTGAAATATAAACTCAGAATTGTGAGAAAAAAGTCAGAATAAGGAGAAAAAGTCAGAATTGCGAGATATAAACTCAATTTATAGGGGAAAAAAGTCAGAATTGTGAAATATAAATGTATTTTCCTGGAAAAAAAGTCAGAATTGTGAGATATAATTTGCATTAAATTATGAGATACAAGCTTAATTTCTAGGAGGGAAAACTTTTTGTTTGCTTGAATTGATTTGTATTAAAAAAGTCAGAATTGTGAGATATAAATTTATTTTCTAGAAAAAAGGTCAGAATTGTGAGATAAAAATTCAATTTCTATATAAAAAACATCTGGGATATAATATTTGTGGGATATAATTCATTTTCTATAGGAAGAAAGTCAGAATTGTGAGATGAACTCAATTTCTAGGAAAAAGGTCAGAATTGTGAGATTTTTTATCTTATATTTAAATGTTTTTATTTTTCATCCCGCAGTGGAAACAAGCTTCCATACTGAGGCACATGAATAACTAAAGCAAACATAAGAGGGAAAATTATAATAACAAGGAAATAATGATGGGAGAAATAAAAGATGAAATGGTTACCAAGGTTATGATGGAGGTCAAGGTTCAGATGACGAGTTCAAAAAAACTGGGCAACCACAACGGCAGACTCTCTGTCGTCTCTGAAGGAAACAAAAGTACAGGGAAAATGAATGAATGAGCCGTGGCACTGGCCAAAAGACAGCTTCATGAAAGCATACAGTCCAGAAGGAGCAGGCCTACAACTGAGATTAGATGTCATTAGCACAGCAAGATAACAAACAAACATTGTCAACAATAGGTCAGTTAGGGAGGGAAGTACTCGGTGCTCAAAAGGAAAAGCGGCCTCATTAGCCGAACACTACATTTAAATTGGCTGCTTTATGAACACAAGCGTTCCGGTCAATTTATGCACGTTTCCGCCTTTTGTCCTTCCCGTGCTACATATGCTCCGCTAGCCCATTATAAATTACCTTTGAGATTTACTGTAAGAAACGACTCTTTGTTTTTCATTTTAAACCCACTGAGAACATTAAAAGTTACTTATCGCGCGGATAAGCCGGAATTTTTCCCGTGCCTTTTTTCCCCCCACAATGTTCAAACATAATGAAATTAACATAAACTACGTTCAAGTCTAATCAGAAATTGCTCCTCCAACAGGGAATACGCCGCTTGATGTAATTATTGAACTCGCCTGGAATGTTTTGGGCTTGCGATTATTTTCCGTTTTAATGTGTTTTTAATTGTAGCTGTGTTCTTATCTTCCCATGTAGATTAGCATCAAGCCATTCATTTGCAACCGTGACGGAAACAACAAACCGACCGCGTGTTAAGGGCGCAGCTAGCCCACCTCCTGGACACGGTCAGGCCTTTGATTCCAGAGCCGGCGTGGAGCCGCATGCTAATGAGCGCTCGCGGCAGCTGAAATACGATTAGCCCGAGCGCCGCTCTTACGTTTAGCGGTCCTAAAGCGCAAAGGAACAATAAAATGACCCAAGACTGCTGGCTGGCATTTTTCGCCTTGTCTTTTTTCAGACGCCGTTTTGTCACCGGCGGAAAGCCATCAGCAAAATGAGATAGTGTTTACAGGGTGAGCCGGATGAAAAACAGCTCTGGTAATGTCTCCCGTTCAGCGGGCTATAAGTGTTCCTCGGCGATACGCCGAGATGCTTTAATGGGAAGAAAAAAGACGAATGCTCTCGCCATAATTACAACCGTTTCGGTGTGCGTAATTGTGATGGTTTCTTACACCCAGACAGAAGTGCTAACAAAAGCAGTCTATTGTTCTTGCCCCTTCAACAAAAATCCCCCCTCGTCTAATGATTCAGGAATCTCATTTTCCCGCACCTAATGATTGTGAACAGAAAGGGTTCTGCACAGTAATAGCCCGCTTCCTCGTAAATAAGCACGGAAACAATCGTGATGAGGGAATTATTCCGTGCGCCCGGATCCGGCGACTGAAACATAAGCAAAAGCGAGATTAGCAGGTGTCCTTGAGATAGTTTTCCACCTCGCAGCAACTGGGAAAATAAAAGATCAGCAGAGTACACAAAATTAAAGCAATAAGGAAATGTGTTTCGTACTTCCCTCGCATGAGAACTGCTGAATCATCCGTGCCGCCCCACACACTACTATTCATTTCATTACCGCAACAGCGTTCATTAGGATCAAACGCGCGCGTACGGTAATTTAAGACGCGCCATAAAGGTGGTTAGAAAGCAAGGTGAGAATACGAGTGCTTATGCTAGGCTGATGGGAGCATCCTCCCTCCAGCGAGCTACAACTTCAACGGTGTATATGTTCAAATTACTCTCCCACTTACCTTCCGACCAATCTCCGAGATTGTATTAGGGTGACTTTTACAAACACAGACTCCGGATCAGAGAAGACACGAACATTTATCAGCACGGGCCTTTCACGTGACGTCACGTGAAGAGCTCATTTTAGCCCGTGCAGTTTCTCAAGTACAAGAGCACATGGGGCGCAATTACCCGTCCTTTGGGAAATACACTCTGAATAGCTCATCAATACTTGTTACTTCTGTAAGACACCGAAGCTAGATTTATTCATTCCCTGTCTGAACTCCCCCGGATGTGCACTTTGAACACAGCCGTTGCGGGGAAGCGCGGGATAATTAAGCATGTTTGCTAGGTTTATCTATGTGGTTTGACAGTGTGTGCTTCTCTTTTACCCAGAAGTGCTTGACTTTAAGAGAGTGTTAGAGGTGTTTTAGCAGAAGGGATCGAAAAGGGTCAGGCATGAAAAAAATGGGGGCCAAAAATCCCAAGGCATATCTTCAGACGATCTGACTCAGAGAATGCAAATCGCCTTGGGGAGTGACAGCCAGATCTGCAGGTCAAGATGGCAAGGGATGCCCCATCTTGACTGGACATGTGTCTGCCACTGAGATGAATCTGAATGGGTCAGGACTCTCGAAAGTGATCAGCATGCTCAATATGGCCATCAAGAGGTCAGTGACCTTTGAAATAGGTGAGATTCAGAAGTAAACAAACAATAAACTTTTAAAGACAGAACAGTTGTGAGCTATGAGGTTGTTCTACTGAAGCAATCAGTCAGTGTTTCATTTTTTTATTTTATTTTTTTTAAATAATCACATTTAACATTGGATTTACTGGTGAAAAAACTACATTACCCATGATTCTGCAGAGAAACCTCCACTAATCAGAGAATCTATCCAATCCCTAAACACTCTCTTTTGCAATAAATGTAACTTGTGATTAGTTTGGTTAAACCACTGATATCACATGGACTATTTTATCGATATCCTTACTACCTTTCTGGACCTTGAACACGCAAGCGTAATGTTGTCTGTGCAGGGTCAGAACGCACTCGGTTTTCATCAAAAATATCTTAATTTGTGTTCCAAAGATGAACGAAGGTCTTACGGGTTTGGAACAACATGAGGGTGAGTAATTAATGACACAGTTAGTGTTTTTGAGTGAACGATCCCTTTAAATAAAAATTTAAATGGGAAAATATATATCCGAAACCATTTCCACTGAAAAAGTTGACACTGTTGTGATCTACAGGTGCATCTCAGTAAATTTGAATGTCATGGAAAAGTTAAATTATTTCAGTAATTCAACTCAAATTGTGAAACTTGTGTATTAAATAAATCCAATGCACACAGAGTGAAGTAGTTTAAGTCTTTGGTTCTTTTAATTGTAATGATTTTGGCTCACATTTAACAAAAACCCAACAATTCACTATCTCAACAAATTAAAATACTTCATAACATTTTTAGTGAATTGTTGGCCTTCTGGAAAGTATTTTCATTTAATGTACATGTACTCCTTTTGCTTTAATTACTGCCTCAATTCGGCGTGGCATGGAGGTGATCAGTCTGTGGCACTGCTGAGGTGGTTTCTTTGACAGTGGCCTTCAGCTCATATGCATTTGTTGGTCTTGTTTCTCATTTTCTATAGATTCCCTATGGGGTTCAGGTCTGGTGAGTTTGCTGGCCCAGTCAAGCACACCAACACCATGGTCATTTAACCAACTTTTGGTGCTTTTGGCAGTGTGGGCAGATGCCAAATCCTGTTGGAAAATAAAATCAACATCTTTAAAAAGCTGGTCAGCAGAAGAAAGCATGAAGTGCTCTAAAATCGCTTGGTAAATGGGTGCAGTGACTCAAAAAACACAGTGGGCCAACACCAGCAGATGACATTGCACCCCAAATCATCACAGACTGTGGAAACTTAACACTGGACTTTAAGCATCGTGGGCTATAAGCTTCTCCACCCTTCCTCCAGACTCTAGGACCTTGGTTTCCAAATGAAATACAAAATTTGCTCTCGTCTGAAAAGAGGACTTTGGACCACTGGGCAACAGTCCAGTTCTTCTTCTCCTTAGCCCAGGTAAGACGCCTCTGGCATTGTCTGTGGTTCAGGAGTGGCTTAACAAGAGGAATATGACAACTGTATCCAAAATTCCTTGGTGGCTCTTGCTGCCTTGACTCCAGCCTCAGTCCATTCCTTGAGAAGTTCATCCAAATTCTTGAATCTTGAATTTTGCTTGACAAGACTCAAAGCTGCGGTTCTCTCAGTTGGTTGTGCATCTTTTTCTTCTGCACTTTTTCCTTCCACTCAACTTTCTGTTAACATGCTTGGATACAGCACTCTGAAAACAGCCAGCTTCTTTGGCAATGAATGTTTGTGGCTCACCCTCCTTGTGAAGGGTGTCAATGATTGTCTTCTGGACAACTGTCAGATCAGCAGTCTTCCCCATGATTGTGTAGCCTAGTGAACCAAACTAAGAGACCATTTTGAAGGCTCAGGAAACCTTTGAGTTGATTAGCTGATTGGCATGTCACCATATTCTAATTTGTTGAGATGTTGTAAGCCAAAATCATCACAATTAAAAGAACCAATGACTGAAACTACTTCAGTCTGTGTGCACTGAATTTATGTAATACACAAGTTTCACAAGTCGAGTTGAATTACTGAAATAAATGAACTTTTCCACGACATTCTAATTTATTGAGATGCACCTGTATAGCTGTGTAACTAATCAATAATATTTCCTAAATAGTTTACTAGCATCTAAGAAGCTTCAACTATCATGACTAGCATGCTACCTGAACATTTCAGCTGGAGAGTCTTTGAATTCAAGTCTAAATTCTGTCAAAGGGACATATGTTTTAGTCCCACAATGACCATAGATGTTTGAAAGCAATTGTGTTTTAACTCAACCTGTACCAAGTACACAATAATATGGCTTAGCTGTCCGCTCAGAGCAACTGCAGTACTCCGAGAGCACCATATAGAAGGCAATTCACGAACAAGACGGATTCCGAAGCTCTGTCGATATTCCTGCTCTTTCGGAGGAAGTACTGTCACTTTTAGAAGGATATAAAAGAGCACTAAATCCTAAAGCCATGTGAGTGGGGATTTGAAGTGATGTGGCGTCACGTTTGCCGTGGGGGGGGGGGGGGGTGGAACGACCTGTCACTTAGGACTGCCACTTCAGGTCAGGCTCTTACTTGTTGTGTTCTTGAGAAGACAAACGCTTTGCCTAAAAGCCATTTGATGTTTCACTTTTTTCCTCATTCTCTCCCCTTTTCACACGAACATGATGAAGGTTATTGCTAAAGACCAGCATGCAGATATTGTCAAGAATAGGCTCAAAATGGTTCTTGTGATAACAGATAGTGTTAACCCTTGGTTTCTCTATTAGCTGCATGTCATATGGAGCCAAGCACAGTATAGCTGTATCCCTGCCTTGCAAATGAAAAAAAAAAAAAATAAATTCCTGATAATATCAATAATGTTTTTAATATTAATGTTTAATAAAATAAAATAATGATTATTGTTGATGATGATAATAATGTTTTATTAGATTTTTATTTTACATTATTTCATCATTTATTTGACTTTAATTTTATTTAATTTACCTTTTTTAGCATTTAATTTTTTGTATTTTATTTACTATTATTTTTGTGGCTTTATTTTTTGTGATTTTACGTGATATTTTTTTTTGTTGTTCTTTTATTTTACTTCATTTTTTACATTTTTATTTAATTTGATATTATTTACTTACTATTTATTTTTTGGAGATTTTATATTTTATTTACTATTATTTAATTTTTTTGTTATTTTATTTTTTGTAATTTTGTGATTTTATTTGATTTTGTGATTTATGTGATTTTATTTTATTTTACATGGTTTTATTTTTTATTATACTTCATTTTTTACATTTTTATTTAATTTTATTTTTTGTTATTTTGTTTTGTGTTTTTATAGTTTAATTTACCATTATTATTATTTGTGTGTGTGTGTGTGTGTGTGTGTGTGTGTGTGTGTGTTTTATTGAATTTTATTAGATTGTGATTTTTTTTTTTGCAATTTTGTGATTTTATTTGATTTTGTGATTTATGTGAATTTATTTTATTTTACGTAACTTTATTTTATTGTACTTCATTTTTAAATTTTATTTTATTGTATTTACTATTTTATTTTTTGTTATTTTATTTTTAT
Organism: Cirrhinus molitorella; assembly: GCA_033026305.1. Classification (NCBI taxonomy): domain Eukaryota; kingdom Metazoa; phylum Chordata; class Actinopteri; order Cypriniformes; family Cyprinidae; genus Cirrhinus; species Cirrhinus molitorella. The sequence goes on from CM065137.1 coordinate 32,549,231, forward strand.
TTTATTTTGTGTTTTCATAGTTTAATTTACTACTATTATTATTATTATTATTTATTTATTTTTTGTTGTTGTTTTATTTTTTGTGTGATTTTATTTAATTTTATTAGGTTTTATGATTTTAATTACATTTTGTGATTTTATGTGATTTGTTTTATTTTTTTTATTTTGTTATTTTAATTTTTTGTACATTTTATGTTATTTTATTTTTTGTTATTTTACTTAATATTGGATTGGATTACAAATGGACCAGCAACTAACAAATCCAGTGTTTCCTAAAAACTTGTGTTCTTCTCGACCACAAACTCGCAGACAATGTCTTTATCATCTGGACTCAAAGATGCCAACTACACAAAAAAAAAAAAAAAGCATGTGTCAGCAAGACCCTCTGACCCCAAAAGAAACTTAAAATCCTTACCATACAGCTGCAGTTTGGGGGGTTGATCGAGGCTCAAAGCATCACACCTTGTCACAGGAACACAATGTTCATCGTGGATGTGAGAGGACAGGCGGGTTATGAATTTGAGATTGAGGTGGCATGATTTGCTGCTCTCCACACTGTTAGAGTCCCATCAGCCTCCTGTACATTATTAATGGAGCGCCAAGGTAATGCAAGGTTGTCTTAGGGGTTTTTTAATCATGTAAAAATTGCCCTGACAGCATGGCATCCATTTTCTAAATGAGAACCGGTTAGCTTAAGAGCCTAGGTCACCGCTCGCGGATTGCGTCGGAGTCGGAGCTCAAATTTGTTTTTCAAGGAAAAGACAAGAACGGAGCTGGTTCTGACGAATGGACTCTCCGTGTAGCAGCTCAATGAAATAACGGCGACGTCAAACAGTGGGCAGCGTGTAATGCTGAATTGCAGCTCTCCCGTGTTTGGTGTTTTGTTTCTACATGGCTATCACTGACAGCATTCTCGTGTTTCAGAGGATGCCTCACATTCTCTGAGAACTGCCAACATGTGTGCCTGGAGGCCTGGAGGCAGGCAATTTTAGCACTGCGCTCAGAATCAATACTCTATCTCACTGTCAGAGTGCAGCGCACCAATCCTTCAAGGCCCCCGTTATTTATATTGTTTTAGCCCCACAGTCGCAAAAAAGGCACTGATGATGAACGCTGTTCCTCTCTCGCTCTCTCTCCGTAAGTGAAAGAGCACAGGAGGGGAGTTAAAGGTTGGTGGAGGCATTATAGTGTAATGCCCCTGAAAGTGCCGTTTCCCACAATGCCCAGCGTGTGCGAATTCATTTTCCTTACTTTTTCGGGGTTTTTTTCAGCCCCGGGTCACGGGTTCCTGACAGCGTGCTTTCTAAACATGCGCCCGGCTTGGCTGCGGGCTATATCCCTCTTAAACTTTCTTTTAATCGTTTTCAACCGTTATCGTCATCATTGCAGCATCTCCTGTCAAGCAATCCCGGTATTACCGCATAAATGTTTTGAAAGGATGATTACACAAAATCTGTTGTTATACACTTAGACATGGAGTGGCTGACCTTTTCTTACATGGAGGTTTCAGCAATTGACCTTTTGCAATCTTTACCTCTAAAAAGGCAACAGATATCCTTTTCCTTAGGGGATTACAATGATTTACCATGAATAAGAGTAACTGGTTCTTCATGAAGAACCTTCAACATCATTTTTGTTATAGTTAAAAAGGGTTCTTTAGATTATTCAAATGTTCTTCACACTAAGAAAAATGGTTCTTCTATGGCAATGCTGTGAAAATCTACTTTTTAGAACTTTTATTTTAGGGAACCCCAGGTATTGAGACTTGTATGGCTTAATATATGTAAATATAATGTAAATGATGTCTATACTGAAATATGTTGTAGAAAACCCATGACAGTTTTTTAAAAATTCACATTGTTTTATACATATTTTGGACTATTATTGCACTCGGTGAGCTACTGTTGGTATTTTAACTCTAAATACACAACTCCGAAAATACAATACCAATATGATGACCACAGGATATAAGCATAGGCTTAAACCAAATGTCGTACCATCGATTTTTCCCCACAAGGAGTCTAAACGCACTGGATATCGAGTGAAATCTGCTTTTGCAGCGTTACGCATGTTGGCATGTTTACATCCTGCCAGGATGGCATCTAGCGTTTCTTGTCTCTGCTGTTTGCAAGCCCATTCAGTAGCTGTGGTCAAAGACTATAGAATACCCAAGACGTTTCACTCTTATATTTTCGAATGGGGAAAAAAATGCAACGCTCATTATGGCCACGAAGCCCCACCTTCTTAATGAAAGAGCCAATCGTTGATTAGTACAGTCAGCGCTGCCGCTAGAAGTCCTGGTTGCTATAGAAACAGTCTGCATTCAAAGAGGCCATTCACACAGAACACATTTTTCCATTCCAGTGCTCCACTTTTCCATTGTTTTTCTATGTAAACACACGCTTGATGTACGCGCATGACCGTTATGCTCACGTCTCGTGTCTTTTGCAGCGCCTCACTCAGGAGCGCCGTGTTTTTAAGATGCCGTGTCAAGTTAAAAGAATTTCAACTTTTAAACAGCGCCTCTCATCAATGTCAGTTCCAAAGCAGTGGACCAATCAGAAGAACTCGGAGGCGAAGCAAGCATTGCAAGCTTCTGTTTATATTAGCAAGTTGGCATGACAACTTTTTTATTTGACGGCATCATAGCGGAAGAGGTGCTCATAGTGGCTGTGTCCGGATACCCTGAATTATATAACATTTCTTCAAGCGATTATCACAACTTGTTCCTTAAAAAATATTTCTATCACTGAATATATATATATATATACACACTGAAAATGCCCCTTATTGTCGTTATTGCATCACGAGACCTTCACGTTCTATGCTGCGCTTTTTTTAAAACCATTCCAGAGCGCCGCATCTCGCGTTTTTAGACGCAAAGACAAGTTCTGTGTGAATGACCCCTAATATGTACGCTCAGTACTGCGCATGCACACTGGCTGATCTAGCCTGAAAAATAAGCGTTTTTTAATGCTACTGGAGCACAAGGAACCATATTTATGAGGCAGTTCTTGTCAGATTTCATTGGTGATTTCAAATATGCCGTAACAAATAGCAACATGTAGCACCAGTAGCTCGCGAGTGCAACCATTTCACATCATTGAAACAATGCAATAGTAAAAAATATGTTCCATAGTCCAAAATATGTCGAAAATGATGTGTATTTTGTTTTTGTTTTTAACTACATTTTTCAGTTATATTAAGCCATACAAGTAATGTGCTTGAGATTTTTCAAATGTTCTTCACACTGGGAAAAAAGGCTCTTTTAAGAACAGAAAGGTTCTTTGGGAAACAACTAATGGCATCACTGCAAGTATCAGTATTTTCCTCAGAACACATAAATCCAGTTATCTCTGCTGATCACCAGTAAGCTACACATATAGTGCACAAGCATTAGGGTTGAAAATAACTCTGATTTTTCCACAAACATCACTCAAAACAACAACACAAGGTCAGGCTAGGTTTCAGTAATGATCTCTTCGTTCCAAAGCCAGAAGGACGTCAAGTCCAGATCGCGAGGGACTCCGGCAGATGCTCCGCCTCTGTTTCGAAACAGTCCCAGCCAGTTCCATGACATCAGCTCAGCCTGCCTGTCTGCGAGCGGCTGAAGGAGGAACAAATGAATAATAAATAGAGAAAAGAAGGAATAAATAAATAAAAACAAAGCACCTCTGCTCATCTTTGAAGTAAGGTACAGCTCAAGGCGGTAGCCAAAAATATCAGGGGAGAGAGAGCGAGAAAGGGGGATATACACGTGTCAAGGGCTGTTCAGACACAGTGTTCCAACGGATGAGGATGGAAGATCTACACACCCTCACTGGTGCAAAGCTCTTAGCTCAAAACTGCCGATACACTGATGGCCTGCATCGTCGTCTGAAAACAGAACAAACACTTAGATTATGGGCGGATTTGGTGGAGGGGGCTTTCACAGCTGCACGCTCGGCACAGCGAAGCGACGCTCGTGATTTGGCAGACTGTTGCGCCAAATCGTTTGGGTGAAGCTGTGAGTGAAGCCGTGTTGCTGACTGACTGCTAAGGGCGTTTGGCATCATACATATGCAAACTTAACCGATGAGTGAAAAAATGTGCATACACCGTCAAGCACACCGGTTTGTGATGTGTGAATGAGTTTGGAAAAACAGCATTTCTACAAGCTTCATTTAAGCTTATGCTGTAGAATTGAGAGACGTACCCTAGTGAATCTCACAAAAACATGCACCATGATTCCTTAAAAAACTAAAATCAATCAATCGGTACAAATATGTTTAAATAAAGCCTGCTGCATTCATACCATGATGAATCATCACTCATAAAAAATAGAAAAAAAAAGAAAGAAAAGCAGGAATTACAACAAAATGTTAAGAGATAAAGGGATCAAAGAAGAAAAAACTAAAATTATGGTATTTTTTTTAACCTTCCTTTAGTGAATTAACTAGCATTAACTAACAATGAGCAATACATTTCAGAATCAGAATAAGCTTTATTGCCAAGTATGCTCATGCATGCAAGGAATTTGTTTTGTCAAAAAATGCACATATGTAAATATAAATGGACAAAAAATATATAGAAAAATAAATTGAGAAATGAGTGGTATGTACACTTCTGCTATAGATGATAGAATGGAATGTATGGGATGTATTAGGATGGAGGTGGTAACAAATAAATAAGGTTATTGCACATATTTTTATTGCACAAAGGGGTGAACATTTAGCTGTTCATAAGATGGATTGCCTGGGGGAGGAAACTGTTCTTGTGCCTGGTTATCCTGGTATTTGGGGCTCTGTAGCGCTGGCCAGATGGCAAAAGTACAATAAGGGGACAGCTTGGATGTGTAGGATTCAGAGTGATTTTCTAAGATCTTTTCCTCACTCTGGATGTATACCGTTCTTGAAGATTTTTCTGAAGAACAGCGGGCAGTTTAGCGGTTCAGGACAAACAAGGGACTCATGCACAACTATCGCAAAAAAAACAACAACAACTATGGATCATTCAGGTATCAACAGTGTTAAGAATCAAGTGTATGTAAACTTTTGAACAGGGTCATTTTTATAAATTCAACTATTATTTTCTCTTGTGGACTATAAGTAAATGTCCTTTATGTGAAACATCTCATTCATGTCAGTACTAAATAAAAAAATAACATGCATTTTGTATGATCTCTTATATTTTGGTTAAATAATTAACATTTTGCAGATACTACAAGGTGTATGTAAACTTTTGACTTTTGCCCTAATAAAATTATTATATATAATTTTATCATTTAATATTTTTTCTTTCCTTCTCAATCATATTTTAACAAACTCACAAATAGATAAAAGAGTGGCTTTTTTTCCCCACACACACACACCTGGCTTGACCAGCGTTTTGAGATTAACCCAGGTCCAAGTGTGATTACAATCACATTTTGTCAACCAACAGCGAGTCAAGATCCCCAAAGCTCACCATCATCTCATGCCGGTACACTTTAATATTTCACATTTGAAAATTTTGGGGGTTTAACATTATTTTGTGTCAAATTACAAACGGCAAGATAAATAGTTTGCCTCTGCTAAAGGCAAAAATAGACGCAATAATGTCTGAATTTCAAAATCAGCAGTGACAGCAGTAGAAAGACAGAAGGCGGTTTCGTCTCTCATGACTCGTAGTTATAGGCATTTAAAAAGAAACTCCTCTATGATAATTGGTCATGAGAAAGGAAAGCGAAAATGATCCTCATGAGTTCACATGTCCTTTGACAGTCGATCAGGCAAGCACACACCCTCACTAATGATGTCTCGCCAACCATGATAGCTCTTGTTAGACGCGGAGAAACATCACACGCTAGACCTTTTCTGCCGTAATAGATGTTCTTAGTCGAAGAACGGTGGATATTTCACAGTCTCCGAGATGTAAAATCCCATCCCTGGAAACTACTGAACCAACTTTCTGATGTTTTTTGATGAGATATCCATGTTCCCTCACAAGAACAAAAGACACAACAAACCCAATATTAGTGGACAGTGTTTGAAGAAGCAGATTGCAACAGTAGCAACATTCTGTTCCACGTATGAAATCTCTATGATACGGGTAAACATATTGTCATCCTCTTTCATCTCCTCCTGCTATGAAAGTCGTCAACACCCGCCCCCCACAATAGACCTGTCCATCAAATCAAAGGCACGAAAAAGCCTTCATTCAACGGCTGCTGTCACATAGCAACCAGACAGCCTTTGTGTGTTCTCAGACGCAATTACTGAGGCGGTCGTACCACAATTTGTTTCACACATACGGACACCCACATACACAAACACAATTCCGTTGCAAGTTTATATTTTATGTATGAATATGTATTGATTGCTCTAACAAACAGCCAAAAAAAAAAAAAAAAAAACATTGTGGAGTACAACACAAACAAATACACTTTTCCCCATGCATGCTAAAAGTCAGCAGTCATTTAACAGACAGTTTAACTGGATCAATCTAGAAGCAGCCAACATACATTTGAATAACTATGCCATGATACTAGCACTATATATATATATATATATATATATTTAAATATATATATTTTTTTTTCATATCACTATCGGTATCGATATTTATCAGGATAAATGTCAATTTTTCTTATTTCTTTCAAGTTTAAAGGCAGATTTTTGCTACAGTGTAAAAGTTACAAAAACCAGACAGTTAAATGTGGCTTTAAAATATTTTTATGGTCAGAATAAATGTTTTTTTTTTTTTTTTATTCTTAACACTTTTTCCAGTTTAATAAAATAAGTATCTTAATAGAAAAAAAATATAGTTTTGCATGTTTTAATTGAGTTTGAAACAGGTTTGTTACTTGATAATATTAATAATAATAATAAAATTAATAATAAAAAATTAAAAAATGGTCTCTTAGAAATACACATTTGCTTGATTTAGAATGCAGATGTAGATTTATGTTCATTATCAAAATCAGTAATATCTGTAAAAATTGTAGACATCTAATTTTTAAATGGTGAAATTTAAAAAAAAGTTTTTTGTTTTTTTTTCTATTTATTATTAACCACTGCTCTTCCATAGTATCATGATAATAAGAGTTAAAACTACAAATATAACACCGCAATACCATGGTAAAAATGTAATATGTGACCCTGGACCACAAACCCATCTTAAGTCGCTGGGGTATATTTGTAGCAATAGCCAAACATACATAAGTATGGGTCAAAATGATCAATTTTTTTTATGCCAAAAATCATTAGGATATTAAGTAAAAATCATGTTCCATTAAGATATTTTGTAAATTTGGTAACATAAATGCATCAAAATGTAATTTTTGATAAGTAATATGCATTGCTAAGAACTTAATTTGGACAACTTTAAAGGCAATTTTCTCAATATTTTTTATTTTTTTGCACTCTCAGATTCCAGATTTCAAATAGTTGTATCTCGACCAAATATTGTCTGATCCTAACAAACTATACATCAATGGAAAGCTTATGTATATATAAATCTCAATTTTGAAAAATTTATACTTATGACTGATTTTGTGGTCCAGGCCACATATGGTTTCCCAGGTATTTGTATGACAAACAGTAGTCTAAATGCATTTAGCATGAATGCATAAACGCTGTAGCTTAATCACAAAAAATACTGCAATTATATTCCACTACTCTTCCTTAAATACATTTAATAAATTAATAATAGAATAAAATTTGACACAAATATACCCACATTTCCAACACAATCACTGTGCAGTTAGTGTTACTACAGTAAATAATCTATGGTAAATGACGGCCATTGTTGATTAAAAAGCATTCTGACAGTATCATTGAGCACAGTGTTTTCCTTGTTTGTCAGCGCTGCTTCATCTTGCTATAAACAGAGTTATTTGTGTTTTTTACTGAATGCAAGTTCACACTGTGCCGCCATTTGAACTTTGATCTGAGCGGATAAATGGTCCGAGTAGCACACTTTGACTAGCGATCTTTTGTTCCACCTTTGCCACAAAAACCGTATATCGAACATGTATCGATCTCTTATTATCGTTTATCGATGAAATTCTTATTGCGTGATAATTATCTTATTGCGAGTTGGGGCAGCCGTGGCCTAATGGTTAGGGAGTCTGACTTGTAACCAAGAGGTTGCGAGTTCGAGTCCCAGGTCCGGCAGGGATTGACGGTGGGGGGAATGAATATCCAGCGCTCTCTCCATCGTCAATACCACGACTGAGGTGAGACCCTTGAGCAAGGCACCGAACCCCCAACTGCTCCCCGGGCGCCGCAGCAATGCAATGGCTGCCCACTGCTCCGGGTGTATGTTCACGGTGTGTGTGTGTTCACTACTGTGTGTGTGCACTTGGATGGGTTAAATGCAGAGCACAAATTCCTAGTATGGGTCACCATACTTGGCCTCACGTCTCGTCAAATCAAAAATCAAAAAAATCAAAATTATCGGTATCGATTTATCGACCAGACCTACTAGCAATCTTCTTTATTCTTATAAAGTGCAAAAAGTTTTCAGTGCATGTTAAAATCAATGTTTCAGTCACAAAGGCCCTTACTCAGTGTTCACATACTATTGAATTGGTTTATTTTTATATTCAATTCCTCACATATCAACACACATGTATCTAATCAATTCAATTAATATATCAGTGACAGACCTTCATTTTCATTACTTTGTTTTCATACTTTTATTTGGATACAAAGCAAGAAAATCTTTGATGGATTCTGTTGAATATGTAAACATGTGAATGGAACCAAGTGCAAGACCCTTCTTTTTTTCCATTTTTTAACAACTATGCCACACCAGCCATATATAAAACTCACGCACACTAGCTGTGTTCCAAAACCTAATCAAGCTGCATACATGGGGGAATTCTGCAGCATCATTGGTGTACTAATAACAAAGATGGTTCCAAAAAGTAGGCAATAAGCTTATGCTGCCTTGATCTCAAAAAATTGTTGCAAAATGACTAATTGAATATAGATTTTAAAGACAGCAATGCATGTCTTCAGTTCAGAAAAAAGAAAAAAGAAAAGGCAAATACTTAAATCACAAAAATAATACACAAAAATAAATAAATGCTCAATATTAATAAACATAACTGATTATTGATGAATTTGATATACTTGGATTTGATATACTTGGATTACAATACATATACACCAAATAAATACACAAACAAAAAAGTTATTGATAAATATATATATATATATATATATATATATATATATATATATATATATAATACAAATTAAACAAATCTTTTCCTTAAGACATACAAATCTAGTAATATTTTACTTTGCGTGCAATGAATTTATGTTAAAATTTCACATTTCCAGCTCTCCAACGTTAACATCAAGTATTTCCGTATTCCCAAATAAATTACTTAAAGGCTTAGTTTACCCAAAAAGTTAAATTCTGTCATTAATTCACCTCACCCTCATGTTGTTCCAAATCATTGTTCATCTTCAGAACACAAATAAAGATATTTTTGATGCAATCCAAGAGCTTTCTGATTTTGTATAGACAGCAACAGTACTCATGTTCAAGACCCAAGGTAGTAAGGTTTTGGTTAGCTTATTGTGCACAAAGAAAACAAAAATAACGACTTTATTTAACAACTTCTTCTCTTCCATGTCAGTCTTTGATGCGTGTTCACAAAAAGTATTCTCATATAACATTACAGTTGCACCACTGACTGTTTTAACAATGTTTCCGGGCCTTGAACGTGCCAGTTGCGTTGCTGTCTATGAGTATAGACATTTTTGGCTGAACTATCCCTTTAAAAGCTTCCATGAAAGTTCCACACCAGACTATATTTTGCACAGCAGACAGCAAGGTTTAAAAGCTTACAGCATGTGTACATATGGATGAATGGCCGCTTTTTTGGTTCCCCAACAGATGACATTCTCTAAACAGGTCATTTTCTTTCAAAGCCTCAGCCAGGCTCTATCATAAAACACACAGAGGCACTTTTGACCTGTTGTGTTTATCAGGGCTGAAATGCACTCAAGGTTACAGACTCAAAACACCTCAATTACTGCAGACCATCTCCGGCCACGTATGTGAGGTTCTGTGAACGCTCCGGGCATGAATATGTATGGAAGAGGTCAATTTAAATCTGGGTGTTTATGTGCACTCAGCATCTATGAGCACACATCATGAAAAGGTCATTTCACGTTCATTTCTTTGAAGTCAGTAGCTGTTTGTGTCTCTTTAAATGTGGCTCAGCTCACAGAGAAAAAAAAAAAAAAAAAAAAACACGATCCATTCAGGGGCAAAAGAGAACCTTTTTCAGTCTAATGCGAGGGGTTCGGACCATTTACATGACAGAGGTTGTCCTCTGCGTAGAGGTGGTAATTGTGTCCTGCGGGGAGAGGGGCACGGGGAGGGCTGGTCATTATGGCTACAAAAAACCTGTCTGGAAGAGGGAAAAAAAAAAACATGCATTGCTGTTTGATAGATGGTCTCCACAGAGATAAGCCTCCGCTTCATTTCTGCCTGGTAAAGGTTGACTACACCATTTTAAAATATCATACACCACAATTCCCGGCAAATTAAACCAATACCTACTGAAAAATTAATCACCAAACATTCAGGAATCAGATCTTTTTGAAAAAACTGTAATATTTAATTTTTCAGGCTATTTTGGCAAAGCAAACTGAGAAATTGTCAAGCCGCAAGAGCTCTTTTGCTCAAAGAAAAGTGTCATGCATCAGTCTAGGTAACAAAACGAGACTCTGAGTCTTTAAAACTCAATGTGATGATCTTAAAACCTATCATTTAAGACTCAACAGTCTGGCCAGAGTTAATCCAGTCTTCCGGCGGCCTGTAGACCCGAGAGACAAAGTGCCAAAGTTAACTTATCAAAGTTAGCCCAGGTCAAGCCCCCCTCCATCTATTCCGCTTAAAGATACTAATCTCTACACCTCAGCACTGATTAACGGTCGCCATCGTGCCGTTTGCATTACAATCAAATGAGGGAAGTGCGTATGCATCAGCATGCAAAAGCGGAAGGAAAGCCATTCATTCTGGTCTCCAGCAAATCCCTGCCACATTCATTACTACCTCTTCAGATGAGACTCCATTAAAATACTGCTTATCCACGTCCGGGCGGATTGATGCATGTGTAGGGCGTTGAAGGGGAGAAAACATATCCGTGATTGTTATTTTATCGATGCGTGTTATTAATATTAGGCGTATTACCTCTCGCCGCTCTCGCAATTCTGAAAGCTGTATTGACAGAGGATGTCATCAGCGAGAAACTCAAATGAATTTGCATTCATGATAAAATAATGGCCTGTAGGGAGCAATAGAACAGTGAGGGATTAAAATAGGAAATGGGGGCAGAATAATAATTAATTGTGGAGGAAGAAAATGTGGAAAAATCGTTTTTTGCATAAAAAAAACTTTTTGCATAAATGGCTTGTTTTGACTTCATACTTGTTATATGTTCATCCTGGTCGACATCCTGATCATCCAGAATTTAGTTGAAGTGGTACATGGGTCAAAGTTCAGAATAAACAAGAAAAGGATAAAGCGGTTTGATAAAGTGTTCATATTTAAAAAAAAAAAAAAAAAAAAAAAAAAAAAAAAAAATTATATATATTAAATTAAATTAAATATAAATTAAATAAAAATTTTACCCAATGAAAGTGATGTATTTCTTCATTATGATATCATGGCAACTGTTAAACTGACAATTTTAAGTCAGCCCCTGACCAAACCAAAAAACAAAACAAAACAAAACAAAACAAACAGATATTCTAATCATCATTTTAGAATCAAACTAATAAATCCTACCAAAAAAAAAAAAAAAAAAAGATGCAAAACCAGCATCTTAAATACATAAATATAAACTTATAAATACATAAAGCTTTTTTTAGTGCATTTTTTATTAAATTAATAAATCTGACCAAAAAATGGTTTCAAAACCAGTGATTTATAGGACAACTGTTAAACAAACCAAAAAAAAAAATTTTTGAATCAATACCCATTTTGAATCATGACCTGACCAAAAAAAAAAATAAATATAATATATAAATAATTTTGTCACAGAAGAGGTATATTCCAGTCTTCGCAAGTATGCAATACATCTTTAGTGTATTTTTGATTAAATGAAAAAATCTCCCCAAAAATAATGTCACTGACCCACATGCCAAACACATGTACATCAAAGAAATAATAAATAAAAAACATGAGACCATTGATGTTTCAATCAAGAGCGAATTGTGATGAGGCAGATAAGCACCTTATCTCTCTGGAGGAATCCTGATTTCCAGGATTCGATTTTGACTGCTGGCTGAAGGGGGATGGCAAAGACAAAGAGGGCTGCGTCAACTTGAGCTTCCAACGTGATGGCACCCTATCACTCAACAGGATAAACACACTGCCATGTTAACATGCTGCTCTGATAGGTGACTGCGTGACAAAAACAAGCAGGTTTTTCTCTCTGGAGAAACAAGTTCTGAATGCCAATGAACTGCGAGCGCACTGCCATGCCGCGAGACTCGCTTATTGAACGGACCACAATAAAGCTCATTTGATATCTTTATCTGTCCCCTCGCCCTCCGATCTCCTGGCTTCAATTGGGTCATTTCGAAGGGGTTAGCCGTTTGACGCTTGACGTTACCTGAGGTTCATCTGCGAACCGTCTGCCTCTCTGCCAGAGGAATTAGAGTGCGGTGGAATCGGTGTCTTTACGAGTCCTTCAGTCAGCATAATTCTCAACGACCCCTGAATTACGTGCAATTATTACAACTATTGCAATTAGCGCACGCTACACTTTATCCCCCGTTTTGCCAGCGTCGGATAATTATCCTTCCATGTCGAAATCCTACCGAGCCTGACCTCTGAGTTAGTATCTCATCACCCTCCAACCCCTCCATCCAACCACAGGGTGTTTAACTCTACACGGAGAGCTCGTCGTCTTTGGCTTGTAGCAGAAAAACAACACTGAGGAGGAAAAAAAAAAATGCCTGATAAGTACTCCCTGCAGGCAAAGGGTTCGCTTCAAATTGTACCTAGAGTAAATGGCTTTGATGAATAGGGGTCATTGTGTTACAGCTGCTCGTGCTAATTACTCGATTTTCTGAGTTATTACTCGCAGATTTCTCTCTGTGAGCTTCGCTAATGCAGCTCGGCGCAACCTCAAGAAAGAAGAAGCCGCGCTTCGCTTTATCCGCTTCCATGGGTTTCGCTTTGGTGGAAAGCAAGACTATAGATCTGATCTCTTCTAAGGCTTCTTTGTGCATCGGCCGCTTTATCAATCGGCTGAACGGCGAGGTCAATACTTGAATTTGTTAAGTGTGCATGTGCTTTGAGTGCTGTATATATAGATGTAGACGTGCTCGGGCCTAATGTAGACGGTAGGCACTTCCACAGAGCTGCATTGGCAAAATATGAATGTGGTCATAAAATCGTGAGATTTACGGCGTGAAGCGCAGACGGCTGCAGTTAAGCCGGCGAAACGCATCTTCCCCGTCGAAGATAATGGTATCACTGTATTATTGTCAAAAGTCGCTCAGATATAAAACGAAAAAGTCAAATTATTCACTGGCATGAATTTAAGGAAAATACTAATCTCACAGCTCCCGACGCCGGCGAACACGGCCGCACGGCGCAACAGCTGAATAATAAGATCCGACTGCACGCGCAAACACGCATTTTCACATGCAGATCCCCAAATTACACGCTCCCCGTATTATTCATGACACCGTGCAAGAGCAGAAAGATATTGAGTTATCCTCTTATAAAAGCTTAGATGAAGTAATCAGACCCCGTCCGTCCTTATCGCTCCGCTACGGTCTGCACGTCGCTGAATTTTGCTATTTTGTCTTTTTATTATCCCGCGCTCTGAATTTTCCCTTCCATCTTATTTCCTGAGGTGGATTCACTGATCCACAGCTGTACTGAAGGTTATTTGAGTTTGCCTGTCGCCTAGGGATATCCAATATTCACATTTCTGTTCCCCGCTGCTCCTGTTGACTCTCTCTCGTGGGAAGTGAGAATGTGATTTCTGCCTCGTGGCCTGCCGCCGGGCATCAGATTTGACTCAGAGCGCCGGAGATTTCTGCTCTGTCTGCGGCCCATCACCTCTGCCCCCGGGTGCGTGGAACCGCTATTTGTTTTCACGTCGCGGGGTTTTCCAGTCCGTGTGAGCTGGCGAGGCTCTGGGGACCGAGGCGTTTCTGAAGTCAGAATACAGAGACGGAGTTTGATGTGAAGGTGTTACTAAAGGATGTGATTTCTGAGAGTCACGCAAAGGAAACACTGCAATAAAATTGGCAGAACGGAAAACAAAAAAGAAAGATGCGGCACGTATATATCCATCGTGCTTTTAGGATGCGCGCTACATGCCACCTTTTCACCCTCGACAGCACAGCAAGTTGTGCTTATAAAACTTATCATCCGAAGGGCCGATAAATAGCAAGAGGGAAGAATATGAGACCTCACATATGACATTCACAGGAGGTGCTACGATCACCAGTGCATTTTAGCACTGTAATAGAGCGGGTAATGTCCTTCAGGTGCTGACTTCTCATTTTTTTTCAGCGCTTTAATGTCATCCTCCGAGTTGTTGTAAAACTGTCTTGGAGTGGAGCAGTTAGAACAGGCCGTTCAGAGACAGGTGTTCTCTCGAGCCTCTGGGTAATATTCCCTCCAAATGCATTTAGCGGTGGGCTCCAGATGGAATCCCGCTTAAAATGGAAGCAATACAACCACCAACCTGCTTCTCGTGCAAAAAGAAGGGGGAATCTTAATGAAAAGCACCTCAAGAAATGTAGACAAAGCACTACGCTGGTAAAACATTTCTCTCCAGCTCTACAGTTTCTAGCATTCAGTAATGCAGGGGTTTTAAAACTTTTTGATGCAAAGGATATATGATGAAGGAACCCTCATGATAAATCTAAAACCAGTATGAAACGTTTACATTTCCTAATTGTCTTCCTAATCTGCAAATTAGTAAAATACTACACATATCTTTTATGAACCAATTATTATAATATCAGAATAAATAAGATTTCTATGGATGAATGGTTTGTTAGGACAATATTTGGCTGAGATACAACTATTTGAAAAAATAACAAAAAATAAATAAATAAATACAAAAATCTAAATACTGAGTAAATTGGCTTTAAAGTTGTCCAAATAAACTTCTTAGAAATTCATATTACTAATTTTGATACATTTACGGTAGCAAGTTTACAAAATATATTCATGGAATACGATCTTAATATTCTAATGACTTTTGGCATAAAAGAAAAATCAACAAATTTAACCATACAATGTATTGTTGGCTATTGCTACAAATATACCTATGCTACTTAAGACTGGTTTTGTGGTCCAGGGTCACATATTTCAAACACTGATAGTGTAAAGGAAACCTACAATGTCTAACTGACTAAGTGACTAACTGTCACCAACTATTAATGTAAAGTCACAAAAAAAAAAAAAAATACAGATTTTTTTTTTTTTTTTTTTTCAAAATATTACACAATGTCTCCAAGAAGCAGAAAAAAAAGGACATATTAATTAGGGATGCAACGATACATGATTTTTTCAGAACCGATCCGATACAAAAAGTTCAGAGTATCTGCCGATACCGATCCAATCTGATATCAGCATAGCTTTTTTTTTAATCAATGTTGAATTTCTATACTTCTTTGACCTGATCGTCACTCTTTTGTGTGTTAAACACAATCTATCACATATAGACAACATAATTTTAATGAAAAATTACAAATGAAAAAATATGTAATCATAACATATGACAAAATGTATTATAAACTAGTTTAATGGATAATTTAGCAGCAAAAGATACTTACAAATAAAAGTAAATAAGTGTACGACTAAATCTGGTAAACTGTTAAATTTTACTGTTTGTATTGTTGTAAACTACATTCATGAAAAAACAAGTAAATACAAGTATATGCTATAAAATTAAAAGACATTTGTTTTAAATGTCTAGCACAGTAATGAAGGCATCAACACATGATAGATAGGACAGAACAAGAAGGATTATTAATAATCTTTCATTGCGCAGAAAAGCATTATAATACTAAAAGCTCTAATACAGAGCAGCACAAAGCGGTTGTGCGCATCCCATGCGCAGAATGATGCGCTTAAAGCAATACGGTGCGCATTACATACGCAGACTGGTGCACTTGAAGCAACACTTGCGTATCTCATACGCAGAATAATGCGCTTGAAGCAACGAGGTGCGCAGGTTGCGCAGTCCTCCGAGTCCGCATTAGAAAAGTTCAAAGGGAAGCGATATTGAAGCGTAGTGTATTAAATATGACCGTTAGTCTATTGAGCCTTTTCTTTTAACAGTTTTAAACCTCAGTTACTGTGCGCTCTTAAAGGGAGTTTCATTGTTTTGACTGTAGTAACCGAACACAACACGTAGTTTGATTGCTGAATGGAGGATGACAGACAGCTGCAGCGGAGAGAAGAGTTTATTTAATGACTCAATATTCATTTGCACCTCACATTAAACTACGGAACAGCTGCAGAACACTTGCAATATAGTGCACAAGAACTTTGTGGTGCTTTATAATGTTCTTTGTGCCTTTCGTAGGGCTCAACAATAACAGAATAGTATACGAATATCGAATTTGGATTGGTCTTGTCTGACCGATCCCCGATCCGGCGGAAATTGCCAGGATCGGAGCCGATTCCGATACTGAGTATCGATCGATGCATCCCTAATATTAATTAAAAAATATCTTCAAATACTGAATTGGCCTATTAATATTTAAAGGATTAGTTCACTTTCAGAACAAAAATGTATAGAGAATGTACTTACGATCTTGTCATCCAAGATGTTCATGTCTTTCTTTCTTTAGAAGTAGAGAGTTATGTTTGTTTAGGAAAACATTTCAGGATTTCTCACCATATAACGGACCTCTATGGTGCCCCTGAGTTTGAACTTATAAAATGCAGTTTTAATCCAGCTTCAAAGGGCTCTAAATGATCCCATCAAAGGAAGAATGGTCCTATATATATATATATATATATATATATATAAATTATATACTTTTCAACCTTAAATGCTTGTCTTGTCTGGTCTCATCTCTGTGATGTGCATGCGTGTGCATCACCTTTTTTTGTAAAGGCCATTTGATCTTCTTTGTAAACACTGGGTTGGTACTTCTGCAGTGATGTAGGATGATTTTGAAGTTGAAGACGAAAACGAGATGGGAGTTTTTGGACATACCCGAACTGTATTGACCCGGATTACGCAGACTACGTATGCACATCACAGAGACGCGACAAGGCAAGCATTTGAGGTTAAAAAGTATATGAATTGTCAATTTGTTTTGAAAATAACCAATCGTTTTGCTAGATAAGACTGTTCTTCTTTGTCTGGGATCGTTTAGAGCCATTTGCAACTGCATTTAAACTGCATTTTGGAAGTTCAAACTCAGGGGCACCATAGAAGTCCATTATATGGAGAAAAATCCTGAAATGTTTTCCTCAAAAAACAATTTCTTTACAACTGAAGAAAGAAAGAAAGACATGGATGACAAGGGGGTGAGTACAGTATCTGTAAATGTCCGTTCTGAAAGTGAACTAATCCTTTAATTGATTGAAAAAAACCTATAGTTTTATAGTAGACCTATTATTTTCCAAATTTTCTTCTTTGACCCCTTCTGAGGGTCCCAGACTCCCTCTGCTGTGGTTAATCCACACAGCAAGACAGGTTAGATGTGTTCTTACGGACAACATGCGTTCTGGCACATAAAACCCAGCGTGCTTTAGTAGCAGTCTGCCGTCCGCTTTCATGACCCTCCCGCCCTCGGCACGCCACCTGTTTTACGCACTCTTTTATAGACTGTGGAAACCGTTCGGTTGGCTCTCCGTTTGTCCGATCAAACATTGAGCATGAGTGTGCGTTTGTACGTGTGTTCAAACATGCAGAGCCCAAGAAAGATTTATCTACTGAGGGAAGCGTCTTTATTATCGCCTCTGATGGAAGCCACACTTCCAGGCTGCGCTGGCACAGACAGCAACACCAGTGGATGTACTGATGACTAATGACCTGACTTTGTGACTGGGAAATGACACTAACGTCCATCCTTGAGCTTCTCCATTTAATGTATGTGATGCGTACGGGGAGAAATTGCCGAGCCGGTGCCATCTGCTACCCTAATGAACGATGATGACGATGATCTCTGGCAGACGAGGGTCTGGACACCGCCTTGACCGCCAAGAGGAACATCACACACTCACCTATAGCTGTAGGCAGGAAAAAGTTTTGATGACTTTAAGCACAGAGGACTCCACTACCCATTAAAACGTATGATTGAAGTGCTCACCACAAGGCTAACTTTTCTAATGTGCCTTAATTAGCTAGATTACTTGCCGTGAAAACACAGCACTGAAGGGAGCTGAGAACTCCGCATTGTTCCCGGATAAATGAACCGCTGATAAACACTCCAGGCGCCTGTTTACATGGGTGAAGCTCTAGCTTCCTTTTTATGAATCGTAATATCGGTATTTCTCCATTGAAATTCCAGGTGCCGCTTTGGTGTCCTGTGCCGGACGGCTTTGATCAGCATATCAGAGCCGGGGTTTGGCTTTCATCTGTGGATGAGCACTTTGGCCAAGGGGGAAATTTGGATTGAGGTTCATCCGGAGCCCGGCTACATCCTGCCTTTGCCTCCCTCCTGTCAACTCTGCATTAATTCCCCTTGCGCTAATCCTTCGCGTGAGACCTCAGCAAGAAGCGTTGACAAATCCAAGCCACGAGATGGTAAAGACGAGGCACGAAGAATAAAACGCAGCGTCACTATTCAAAAAAAGACAACGGAGCTCGGGTACTCCATTCTCGAAAAGCAGAGATTAGCATCGCAAAGCTCTCTACTTTGTTTGTTTGATACCTGCTGATAGAGTGATTACGTATTTATCTCAGCACAAGCCTCCACTTTATTCTGTTTTCACTGCACATCAGGCGCCGGAGTGAGGAATTCTCGTTCTGCTCAAAAGCCTGAAGGACTAATTAGCAATTATTACTTGGCACTTGCAAAACACATGAAATATTTCTTAAAGTAGAAAGAAAAGGATAATTAAAAAATAAAGGACGATAAATTATACATACACTGAAGTGTTAAAAAAAAAAGGCCCTCCGGTGCTGTATTTTTAAGTTGTGCCCTTATGAAAAACTCAAGTTTATTCTAGTAAACGAGAGCTGTGTTTTTTGGACACTGCCACAGGGCCTTTGTTGTCTATTGGCACCGTTATGGCCACAGGCAGCCCTCGAGCCGCTGGAGACCCCGGCCACCGTGGATTAAAAATAAACGGCAAGAAAACACACAGACGAGTCCTCTCTCTTGTAGCCCTTCGCTGTAATTAGGTGGGGGAATTCTGCTTCCTCATTGGCAGCTTGTAGAGCAGATATTGATCGACTGTGGCCACAAACCAAACAGAGACGGGAAGGGAAATGCGCTGTGGGCTGCTCTTTCAAAATGATAATAATTATTAAAAAAAAAAAAAAAAAAAAAAAAGGAAAGTTTTTATTGTTGGAACAAAAAAGCTGAATAATTCAGTGCTTGAGACATTCTGATAAATGGTGTGAGTGGAAGGCGGCGTATGATTAGGACCTTTGGATCTAAGCCCTGGGGTTTGTCTGAGCGTGAAAGGAAGATGCAGACCATAAATTTCTTGAAGGCCCAGACACCTCCGCCATAACAGCTGTGGAGGGCTTGTGGGTAATGTTTGAAAGTTCGCCATGTTGTTTAGCACGCACTCAAAGCAGCGAAACGTACGAGAGCGGCTGCCAGGTTTTGTCAGGGATTACTTGAAAATAGAAACCTTCAAACTGAGAGTTCGGGGGTTGTTCTCCGCTTTACTCTGCGAAGAGCGTTTATATTCCTCCCTGTCCGTGAGCATACAAATAGCCACTTTGTCACACCTAACGTGATTACCAGGATTTGTGGGTGTACAATGATGAATGCAAGCAAATACAGACTCGCAAACACGTGGATTAATGCGCCATCGGCCCACCTCTCTCCGATTTCAACGTGTGGTCTGCCTTTGTTCTAAACCAGGAAAGGGGATCTTACAAGACAGAAAGAGTCAAAGGAGATTTGCAATTGAACCGATTCTACTACAATGACGTGACCTATTTGAAACTATATTGCAGCGAATCACAAGGAAAAAAAGTCTCAACGTAAAATAGAAACTGCATTTGGTCATACATGAACACATTAGAGGAGTTAAAAGTAGGGATGTAACAATATCAATATCTCACGATACAATAATATCGCGATATTAAGTCAATGATACAATATTTATTGTGAAAAAAAACACACAAATGAAGAACTGGAAGAAAAAAAGTAACATTTTGTACATTTTAAAGTTAAATTAATTTAATCGAATGCACTTTGAGAGTTCAAAATAAGAGCTCGAACTCATGTTCTTAAAGGAACACTCCACTTTTTTTGAAAATACGCTCATTTTCCAACTTCCCTAGAGTTAAACAGATGAGTTTTACCATTTTTGAATCCATTCAGCCAATCTCCGGGTCTGCCGGTAGCACTTTTAGCATAGCTTAGCATAAATCATTGAATCTGATTAGACTGTTAGCATCTCGTTCAAAAATGACCAAATATTTTTGATAGTTTTCCTATTTAAAACTTGACTCTTCTGTAATTACAAAGTGTACTAAGATAGACAGAAAATGAAAAGTTGTGATTTTCCAGGCTGATATGGATAGGAACTATACTCTTATTCTGGCGTAATAATCAAGGAACCTAACAGCAGATCCGGAGATCGGCTGAATGGATTCAAAAACGGTAAAACTCATCTGTTTAACTCTAGGGGAGTTGGTAAATGAGCCTTTTTTCAAAAAAAGTGGAATGTTCCTTTAAGGAAAGTCAGAAAAGTGTCAAAGTGGCTTGTACCTAAACTTTAAAAGGGACTCAACCCTCTTTTATTTGAGATATACTGTTGTAGTTTAATTTACCTTCACGTTGGTGTTTTAAGAAGCCAAACAAATATTATAATAATAACAAAAACAACAACAACAACAACAACAACAACAGTAATAGTCACATATTGTAAAACAATTGCATTGCAAAATAAATGAAACTGAATATTTCATAGACATTTTATTTTTGCTTTACACTACAGTAGGGAATTTACAATGCTTCAATACTTCTACAATACATTAAAAGAGATGTTTTGAATTTGGACTGCAGTAATGTTACACATTTAAACCACTAGCTGTCAGGCATTCGTTCTGCACTTTAACGCTTTTATTTTGATGGAAATGTCAGGAAAGCTTTTATTTTGAAGGAAAACTCCAGCTTCAGTGAAAACAAATCTCACAAAAAATCTAGTTAAATGCTGTAATCATCTGCCAAAAAATAAATAAATAACTGCAGGCCGTTGCATTTCCAAATATGTGCTAAATTCACAGCATTCAGTGACTGAACGGAGCTGTATTGAGGTGCGGAAAACACTGGATCACGAGCTGAACGCCTGAATGATGCGCGCACTTTGATTTGAAACGTGCAGCGAAAACAGACCTAATGAAAGGATGTCGTTTGACAGACACTGTGTCAAAGCATAATGGCCCAAAACACAACTTTATAGACATTTTATGTTAGAATAGGAAGTTTAAATATATTTTTAAATATTTTTGAATTTGTTCATTTCATATCATCATGTGACTGATAATATTGACAATATCATTACATCCCTAGTTAAAACTGAACATAAGTGCGCAACAGTAACTCATTTCCCTCAAATCCTCGGTGAAGACCAGATTAACCAAACTAACCAGCTCCGAAATGAATTACGACATAACAATGATTTTCAAATGCTTTTTGTTGCTATAAAACTAAGACTAAAGTTTTCAAAGACTCTTTCAATGAAGCCCTGCGAATGACATAATTGAGTAAAAACGAATAAAAAAAATTGATTTATAGACATTTGTTCTTATTACTAAGTCTACAATGCAATATATTTGACGTTTATTGCAGAATAGTCAAAAATACACAAATCTAAAAGTCGTCTAAGATGGATGTAGGCAGAAAAACTGATTCAATTATGCCAATTATGCAATGTTTCATGGGACTAAAAGTAAAAAAAAAATCTGAGCCACAGAAACATATCTCATCAATTAAAATCAATTTCTCTATAAAGAACATGAATGCAATGTATACCTCTTTCTGTGTAATTTCAGACTGTGTTTATGTTGTTGTGCCGTGTCCTGAATTCATGCCGGGCGGCGGAAGTTGATGGGAAGGAAGCCTGACAGCCTCATGTAAAGCAGTCTGCGTTATCTGTCACACTTTCTTCAGTTACTCCTACCTCTTCATATCTCTCTTCTGAAATGCCACGTCTACGCCCTTACATACATTTCGAGTAAAAAGCAAAGACCTCTCTCTCTCCGAAGAGACGAGACGTGCCGATGGATTGCGCACTGCACCCGCTTGATAAGTCAAGTCAATCTTTGGTAATTAACAGCGGAGGGCACGGCATGCACTCCTTCTGAAGGGAAATATCATCTCTTTCTCTTGCCCTACGTCCCGCTTCTACACAGCGGTGAGCGAACACAAGCTGAGGGAGAGCTATATATCTCAGGTGACCTCGGGGGGCCTGGCAAATTTGTTCACCACCTACAGCATAACAGATTGAGGGACGTGCCATTTCCCAAGATCAACTTAATGGATTTACCTTCTCTTCTAATTACTACAAACCGACATCGGTTCTGACACACACGCAAAGTCAAATACACCTCTACTCCCGGCTTTTGATCTTCCGACTCATTGAAATCACATATTTAGCTATTGTGAATCAATGGCTCCCCAGGTGTCGCGCTGTGGAAACAGAGTCGGTATCCCGGGTGAAAAGGTCATTTGAGTCCTACCGGACCTTGATGATACTGCAGTGGGGGAAAAGTCTTTAAAACAAGCATTGTGTTCTTCGTTTCTAATAGCGATGGCCATCTCTACACCCAACAAACTAACCTTTTCATTGTTCGAAATCGCTGAGGCACCCGAAACACACACTAATTATGTAAACATGACTTTGAGAAATGCAGAGCGGCGGAGAAGCCACGGTAGCTATGAATTTCCACTTAAATGTATACGTAACAAAGGGCAACTGTGTGCACGAGTGTGTGCGGCGTAGAGATTGAAAGAGTGTGTTGCACATTGGGGGGTATTCAGCAGAATTTTAATGAAGCCTCAAGGTTCTGCTAAAGGACAGCAGGAAGGGAAGATGGAGAGAGGAGGCATTACAGCACACAACTAGCAGAATGTATATACTGTATAATAATAATAATAATAATAATAATTCACTCTTAAAACTCAGTCTGGGGTTACCAGGCACTGCTGTCATGGGCCCTATAAGCTCAGATTTGCTCACATACAAACTTTCATGTGCTACAATGTCTCGGCATGACTGTGTATTTTTAAGACATATCGCTTAGAATGCAAAACAGAGTTCAAAAGTGTTAGATCAACTTATTTTCGCAATTTCGCAAATGCTCTTTTACAAAGTTTTGGGGGTGTCCTAGAACATGTTCTCATGCTTAGTCACGCATTATTTTTCACATAATTTACATTATTACAACAGCTTTCTCCCCAGCCTGGCACAAATGGCTCGATTAGTTCCGACTTTGAGGAAGGCCAGACTTCCGAAAAACGAAATGTGTTGTGATTGGTTAGCTTTTCCACTGCATTGTGATTGGTGAAACAGTTTAGATGGTGTTTCAGTACTGTCACGACCCTTGCCAAAGCATCAAGCTTAACTTGGTTATAGTTAAGGATATATGCGACCCTGGATGACAAAACCAGTCTTAAGTTGCACGAGTATATTTGCGGCAATAGCCAAAAATACATTGTATGGGTCAAAATTATCGATTATTTTACTTTTATGATAAAAATCATTAGGATATTAAGTAAAGATCATGTTCCATGATGATATCTTGTAAATTTCCTACTGTAAATATATCAAAACTTCATTTGGACAACTTTAAATGCAGTTTTCTCAATATTTAGATGTTTTTGCACCCTCAGATTACAGATTTTCAAATAGCTGTATCTCGACCACATATTGTCATATCCTGACAAACCTAACATCAATGGAAAGTTTATTTATTCAACTTTCAGATGATGTCTAAATCTCAATTTTGAAAAATTGACATTTAAGACTGGTTTTGTGATCCAGGGTCACATATGAAGGAATAGTTGATGCTAATTATTTACATATTTCATTGCCTGAAACCAGCTCCAGCGTAAGGCAAAAAAAAAGCTAATCTTTTTAATATTTAATTTATTTTTTTATTATTATTTTTATTCATATTTTATTTTTATATATTTAATATTTTATTTAATAATAATATGACTAAATTTGTATTTAACATGACAACAGTTGAATAAAGACATTGTAAGTTACTAATTATAATGCTTACATTTCCTTAGTTATTCAAAAAGCAGCTACAGAAAACTGTTATCAAATAACATCAATGATTAGCCTAGCCTAGTGAAAGTATATGCACAAAAAGTGAAAAAGCATAATAGGACCCCTTTAAGGAAAAAATATTTAGAAAAAAAAAATTACATTAAAAATAAAAATTGTACAATAAATGAACAAATTAAGATATTTTTGATGACATTCAAGAGCTTTCAAACCCTGCATAGACAAGTTTAATGCCCAGAAATGTAGTAACGACATTGATCATTCTTATTTGTTTTCTATGTGCATGCACAAAAAGTATTCTCTTAGCTTCATATTACAGTTGAATCACTGATGTCACAAGGACTATTTTATCAATGTCCCTACTACCTTTCTGGGCCTTGAACGTGCGTTGCGTTGCTGTCTATGCAGGGCCAAAAAGCCCTCAGATTTCATAAAAAATATCTTAATGTGTGTTCCGAAGATGAACCAAGGTCTTCCGGGTTTGGAAGGACATGAGGGTGAGTAATTAATGACAGAAAGTTAGGCACTTAGAGTGCTGCAAAAGGGCAACATACCAAATACTAAAACATTTTGAAATCCATGCATATATTTCACCTAAAATGTTAAATAGATTAATTAGAAAAGAATGCAGAACAGAAGCATTTTCATAAGTGTTCTCAGACTTCTGGACCCTTTTTATATGTCCATGGCTCACACTAAGGGGCAAAAGATTATCTCATTGGATCACTCATTTAAAAGGATTTGATTAGGGGTCAAAGGTTCTGGTTTAAGTCTTTCATTCTAGTCTGCCATAATCCAGTCTAATAAGCCTCTTTAATGCAGCATAATTACATTATGCTTGTACGGTGGAGAATTCATGGACGTAGAAGAAGAGTAATTTTCCCTGGCATGGACAACTAATAGTCAATAGCTGTAAAAAAAAAACAACAACATTTGGACACATCTACTCATTCTTTATTATGGTTTTCACATAGAATAGAATGACTAAGTTATCAAAACTATAAAATAAATTATTCAGTGATGAAAAATTTTGCACGTGCAAAAGTATTTTTCAATTTAAATGCATTTATAGAAGTTTAAATAATAATTGTAACATTTCCAAAAAAATGCATTCAATCAGGCAAGTACAAATGTCGACTGGTACCGTTTTTCAGCAAGAAAAATAAGGCAGGTGTGAGTCACTATCTGCGTTAACTCTGTGCCAGCACTGCATTCAGAGAGTGTGTTATGAAATTCGATAAACACAGCTCTGTGAGACAGCATAAGGAAATGACGGCCATTTTCAACACTCTGAAAATGAGGGAGGCAGCAAAAACACACCCAGTCATCTTTCAGGTGACATCCTGTGTCATGGAAAAGTGCTTTCCCGTCTCACCGCAGACATAGGTGCTGCATGGTTGTGGTTGTAAAAGCATGAATTCTAAAGGCCCAGACATCCACACAAAGTGCCTCCGGCCTCCAATTTCCAAGTTTCTTTATGCTCGTCGCATTAGTCATTTGCTGGCAAGCATCCGTGACAAAGGCGGTTGTTTATTTCACTCCTTCGTATCTTTTTGCATGTTTGCTTGCACTTTACTCTTAAGAACCCACCAGTCAAAGTTTACGATTAAAAATATGTCGGTCTAGACGTCCAGAACCAGTAATCTCTGCAAATATGACCTCTGCGATCTCACCCTCCTCAGCTTTACATGAGAAGCCTGAGCCTCCCTTGAGTCTAGGAGAGACAGCATCTCAGTCACCATCCATCCGTGTCCTTCGGGGTGGATATCTCACTCAAAAGACAAAAAAAAAAAAAAAAAAAAAGAGAGAAATTTCTCAAGTTAGTTCAGCGTCTCGTTAACTGCGAGCAGCAGACCTCACCTTCCCTGACAAGCCTTTGTTGGGCCGAACCAGCACAGAGTGACAGGCCCGTTAGCCTCCAGTCTGGAGAATCTTGTCAGGCTGCCAAAGGCTGAGCTGCTACATGATTTGCAGAACTCATAAATGCTAAGCAGGGATAAGGCTGTTGCCACTGTTGAGGCTGGACAGGGTACCTGCTCTCTGCTAAAAGAGATCTCTTTATGGAGAGTCGACCTGGGCCTGTCAACTCAACACATTCTCAAAGGCAGAGAAAAATGATGACTTTTATAAAAGTCGTAAAACCGAGGAACCGGCACAGTGAATACAGTATAAATTGAACCTAGCGAGAGACTTAGCAGAGGACATTACGAAGCACCACTTTTTTATTTCCCAACAAGCAAGATCTTTCTTACTTCCCACTTTCTTTCAGACTAGGCGGGATTTGCGAAAGATTTGAAAAAACTAATTTATCATTTAGCTGACACTTTTATCCAGCGCTATTCAACAACCAGTTACCGCTTGATATGGACAGCCTTTCTAAAGCATCCTGGGTTTTGCTTTCAACCTGTTGGTGGATTTAAACGTTAAAGGTACAAAGCTCAAAATTATTCACTTGTAAATATCACATAAGAATTTCTTTGCTAGAGTTCTCTTCATTATGTACAGTATAAATCCCTACCCTTATGTCCAATACAGACTTGATGTTTCTGCTCTCTAAAATTTTAGTTTTTATTCATGTACAGTATGAACATTTGGATCAATACAAACATTCTAAAATCAGTTATACAGTTTTTACTCTTAAATAAGTTACACAAACACAAAATCAATAAATCATTAAACAAATCTTTTTAATATGTGAATATATATACACACACACGTATTATAAAAGAAAGAAAATATTATGAAAAAACAATGGATTTCCAATCAGTAATGCTAAAATAATAAATATGTTATCCATTTCTAAATGCAAATATGTAACGATTTATTATAAATATCTAAAAATATTTTTAGCAATTATGAATGGATTAAATTAGTAAATACAAAACCTCTTAATAAATTATAGAAGTTACATTATTTTTTTTAATAAAGGTTATGCATTTCTAAATGCAAATATGTAAAGATTTATTAAGAAAATTTGTAAAAAAAAAAAGTAACAATGGTAAAATTAGTAAATATAAAAATATTTAAGTTACTCATAAGATATTCATCAAATTTATTTTTTTAGAAATGTTATGCATTTATAAATGTAAATAAGTAATAAGTAATATATATGTGAAAAATAAATAAATAAATAAAACAATGGAATTCCATCAACAGTAAAATAATAAATATGTTACGTATTTATAAATAGAAATATGTAAAGATTTATTATAAATATCTGAAGATATTTTTACAAATTATGAATGGATTTCTACCAACAATAGTAAAATTAGTAAATACAACAAAAGTAATAAACTATAAAAGTTATATTAATTACATTTATTTGTACTAAAATATTATGTATTTTTAAATGCAAATATGTAAATATTTATTATAAATATCTGAAAATATGTTTACAAATTATTGATGGATTTCCATTAACAATGGTAAAATGAGCAAATACAAAAAAACGTAATAAATTACAGAAGTTATATTAATTACATTTATTTTTAATAAATATATTTATAAATGCAAATATATAAAGTTATTATGAAAATAAGTAAAAATATATATAATTATAAATGTAAATATGCAATGATTTATTATAAATATATGAAAATGTTATTTAAAAAAATACCAATAGATTTCCATAAATAATAGTAAAAGGAGTAATTATAAAATACTTAAATTATATAAAATAATATTAATTAAATGTCTTAATAAATTGGATATGTATTTATAAAAGCAAATATATAAAGATTTATTATAAATTTGGAAATATTATTTTTAACAAAATTATCAATGGATTTCCATCAACAAATTTAAAAACACTTAATAAATTATATATTTATTCTACACATCTAGTGTAGACAAACTAGGGCTGCTGCGGCCAATACACTTCCTCCTATGAGAAATAAAAGACCCACATGAATTTTAGCAACAGTCCTGTCTTTAACCACTACATTCGTACCGCTCTTGACATTTGCTCAAGGACATTCAGAAGGCCTTGAAGTCCTAAATCCCCAAACCACTCATCCGACATGACAATTAAATGTGCTGTTATCAGATGAAACGGCCGTAGAGAGAGGCAGTACTATCTAACCAACCCAGTGTTCCCCTGTCCATCACAGGGCCGAAGATGACTCCCAAAAGGGAACAAGAAAATCTCCACTTACGATTTCGCTCACCTGTAAAAATTATGACCACCGTATAAGGGTATCAGAAGAAAATCGAATGAAAAAAAAAAAAAGTAGTAATGCATCACTCAAAGGGAATGTGCTCGCCATCGCCCCCGATCTCTTATTCCTCATAAACTCTCCATTGTGGTTTACAGGAACCCCCGTAAATGACCCCACTCTCCCTCTCATGCACTCAAAGCATTAAGTCTGTTTCCTCGCCGGCGATGAACTGCGATCCATCAATACGGCGTGTCAGGAGGCTCGCGGATAGTAAAGTCTTCATTGGTGAAGATGGGAGCCGCTTGTTGACTGGCAGTATTCAGCATAATGAGATTTGACAGCTTCCCCCCCAGCAGCTGTAGTGTATCGCAGCATATGACTGAACGGATGCTCTCGCTCAATCTACTGGAGTCACGGAGGTAGCCGAGTGTGAATGGATCATATGTTAAACGCAGGGGCCGCCGTAACGGCATTACCTGAGCCTTCCGCTTACATAACGCTCAAATCCATTCCGGCGTTCCCAGCCGTCTTCGTAAACATCCATGAGGAGTGGTGAGCAGGCCAACGCAATCAAGGGTGGAAAATTGAGAAGTATGAAAAACCATTAACTTCTCTGACTCCACACCGCTGTACATTTTAACAACTTGACACCACGCCAGTCTATAGCCATTTGTCAACAACCGGAGGGGGCAAGGCCCCTTTTCAAGAGAACGGCAGTCACGAGAGTTGCCGTTAAATCCCTCCAAAGGGCAGCGCACTGTTTGTGCTCCATCCAAGAGGCCGCTGGGAAGACTGACAGGGGGAATAATTAGCCGGATCCAGCGAGTGCCAATCACGGAACGCGCGAAGAGGAAACACGCCCTTTTTGCCAGTGCATTTGCGAGTGACTTCGGACAAGAGGAATGGATTTCACGTAATTAAATAACATGAAAGTCTGTCCGGCGCTTTAAGAACGAGCCATGCGAGCCATTTTCGTGATTGCGTGAGCTGCCGATATATGCTGTGGATCAAAGTGAGAGGGAACCACCACATGTATGAAAAAAAAGAAATGAACAGGGAAGCACTCCAGAATCGCACTTCACGCACACACACAAACTCGGTCGGTAAATAAAGCGACAGTCAATTACAATGGCCTGGCACAAAAGCCGTACCCAGTGGTTCAATTCAACAGGGAGAAATCTATCCCTCTATCCCTGAATAATTTTACACCTCAGTGCATACGAGACACGGAAAAAAGGGAGGGGTTATGGAGCGAATGAGGGGACCGTGGGATTGCAGTCTGGAGGAGAGAAGGGGAATGGAAGGGAAGCATACAGCACTGGTTCCTTCTGAAGTACACAAAATACGTACACCACAACAGATCGTCTGGCCTCACGGTATGCGACAGGTTCATAAAGAAAAAGCCAGATAAACCGCATTCATGTACGCCTTGTAATCTGACTGGAAGGTAGAGCTTAGAAGACAACATGAAAAAGCTCTCGCAACCAATTTAACTTACGTAATGTGCTGTAATTCTTTGGGAAGCAGAATAGTGAGGGGAAAAATAGGGCAAGAGTTGATCTATTTAAGGATTGATTAGACTGTAAAAAGTGTTTTTCAGACCTTTTTTTAATCTTAAACATGAAACGAGAAAATATAAAGTTGATTCAAGACCCACAAAGAAAACTTATTTAAAAAATATAATTATAAATAAAAACATATCAAAATTATTCACAAAATAAAATAAATAAAAACAACATATCAATTTAGATATATAGATAAAACAATATAACCTGAAATATTTATATTAAATTAAACATTTTCATATTGTTCATTTATGTTAAATATGTTGAAATATTTAATAAATATATGTATATTACATTTTTTTTAAATATTTAATATTAACCTTGATAATACAAAACATAAACAGTATATCAATTTAATAAATGTACTTAATTTATAATATATAAATTGTTACAAATATATAACACTGACTTCAAGAATTACAAAAAACAATGCATCATTTAAAAATTATATTTTAAAAATTAAAATATTTAACATTCCCCAAAAACAGACCCAAACAAAAACAATACATCAATTTAGATAGACTTATTATATTTATATATTTCTATATAGTTTATGTTAAATATTTATTAAATATAAGTATAGTAATTTTTTATTATAATATACAAAATTTAATTATATATAAAATTTTACATATTTAACATAATACAAAACATAAACAGTATATCAATTTAATAAATGTACTTAATTTATAATATATATATTGTAACAGATATGACAAAAAAAAAATTAAGAATGACAAAAAAAAAACAATTTATCATTTAAAAATAATTTTAAAAATTTAAATATTTAACATTCCCAAAAACAGACCCAAACAAAAACAATGTATCAGTTTATATAGATAGATAGATAGATATTACAGATATATATTATACATACAGATATATATATATATATATATATATATATACACAGATAGATATTACATATTATAATATTAATATATATAACATGTAATAAAAATATATATATTTTAATTTAAATTATAATATTAAATATTTTTTACAATATTTAACACTGATTTTGAGAATCCCAAACAAAAATGATATAATATTAAATATTGGATAGTGTATAAAGAAAGGAAATAGAGTCCGTTTTGATTCCATGTTGACTTCAAACATCCCGCCAGGTTTCACTCACATACTGTGAAACCTTACTAAAAGCATCCTGCTGCCTGTTTTGGCCATGTACTATACATACACACAAGCACAACAGACACAAAAAAAAAAGAGAGATGCCTGGAGCATTTTGCAATCCACTGCATCGGTCAGCGCACGCTCACTAGCATCTCTCTGCATTCCTTCATGCACCTACAGATGCACCTACACCGCAGACTGACAGCAGCCTCTCCCCGAATTACTATTCTGATCATGATCCAGGCACCTTCACAAATCAGCTCCTTACAGCCCAAAGCCTCCCCGTTTGCAAAAACAAAGCAGCGTGACCTTTCCTTTTTCCCCCATCGCCTCCTCAGCGGCTCAGCCTCCATTTCCTCAAACATTTGCCTGCACGGAGTCATCTTTAATTACTACGACAGGGGCGACGCGTTCCCCGTCCCAGACGAGAAGAGGAAATAAATGTTGTTGTTTTTTTGCCTCTTCATTTCGACTAATCAGGGAGCTTTGCTCTTCAGCTCGATTGGGAAACGCTCTCAAAACGGGACGAAGAGCGAGCAAGAACGAGAGCGAGGGAACACAAGCTTCTGCCTGTATTGACAGTTTCCAAAAAAAAAAAAAAAAAAAAAAGAAAAAGTCTGCATAATTTGTTTCCACAAGAGGAAATGTATTAAAATAAATCTCATAAACATCAAGAGGGCTGGCTTTTTTCTGGCTTGGAGAATGAAATCAAACTAATCAGCATTGTGCTAATCCTTTCAAGGAAGCTGTAATCCCCGGGATAGCGGGACATGGCTAAACCCACTCCGGAGGGGATCCGGTGGATTCTTTTTAACAAGCCTGATTACGCCAGCAGACGACCACATGTCAGAGTAATGCCTGGACCAGGAGAAAAATAAGGGCAAAGTCTGTTTGTGCAGATGTGTCATAATCATTCAGACTTATTCACAGTCTTGCACAAAAACTAAAGGGCATTTAAGCTGATCGCCATTTGCAGAGCCAACACTGGTGACAGACACACCTGTGCAATAAAGTTTACCCAATTCAAACAAATGTGCAGCACAGGGTTGTGCACAATTCAGAATTGAACTCAGAACGCTTGCGAGCGAGTTCAGTTCATGAATGGAACAGAGTTAGAAAACAGAATGTAGAAATGCAATTCAAACTGGAATGTAAATAAGCATATTTTTGAGTATTTCAGACATATTTGACTAAGCTAACTCATACTGTACACTTAAAATATAATTGATCTTCATTTTAAATATGCTCAGTAGCGAAAACATTACTAGCTATAACTAGTTTAGTAAACTCAAAACAATGAATTGTGTCAGTTTCATGAACTCAAAAGAAAATGTATAAATACTCATAATAGTTGATTTGTTTGAACTGATTTGTGAAATTTAAGATTTGCAGTGCAAAAAAAGTATATATATTTTTTAAAGTTTGCACTGCAAATCAGCAAATTTAAAATAAATCCATAGAAAAAGCGTTTGATTATTTAAAGTTTCAGCATATTAGAATGCTTTCTGAAGAATCATGTGACACTGAAGACTGAAGTAATGATGCTGAAAATTCAGTTTTGCATCACAGAAATAAGTTACACTTTAAAATATATTTAAATAGAAAAGAGTTTATTAAAATTAAAGTAATATATTCAAGTTTTAGTGTATTTTTTAAATAAATGCAGCCGTGTTAAGAAAGTATTTCTTCAATAACATTAAAAAATATATTTTTAACACATTTAACACATGTAAAAAGACATTTAGCAATCTTGTAACCATCTAAAAATCAATGATTTAAAAAAGCATTTTTGCCAAATCCAGGTAATTAACCATAGAAATATTATGTTTTTATCAGTTATGGCTGTTATAGTGCCAGCTGTGGTCTGATCTCCGTAAAACTTTGCATGCTTATTTAGAATCACCTGTTGCATGTACTCACCAGGTTTCATGAAGTTATGCGTTTTCCTTTATAGGATTTTGAGTAAATTTACAGCTTCCCAAAGGGTACATTTCCAGAGAATTGTACTGCAGTGTTTTTTCAAGATTGAGCTAAAAAACCTAGGACTAGTTTGCAAAAGTATGTTTTTTACATCCTCTCAATTATTTGACAAACGATTTGATTGACAGCAGTGGTTCGAGAGGCAAAGTTGTCCAGAATGAGGAGTTCTGTCATATGATATGAACATCGCACATATGTGCGAAAAACCACACAATGTACAATCATTTAGGCCCTCGAAATATCTGACACCGCCCCCAAGTGGCAGATTTCTTTCAGATTTCTCACAGACTTTTGGAGCAGTTAGTCGAACAGGTCCACTGAGTTTCGCTCCGATTGTTAACCTTGTCTGATAGGTGTTCAAATTTCATTGACCAATGGTGGCCATGTTTTTTTGATAGACAATTGTGGCAATTTGGACAAAGACCGTGCACAGTGATTTTCATGTTGAAAGGACAAATGGTTGCGTAGATATATAGACATTTATTAAAGGGCCAACAAGTGGCCAAGCTCTGCGATTTTTTTCCCTGTGAACTCAGATTGAGCTCTTGCATACGTGTTCTGAGTTTGGCGAGGATATCTTATTCCGCTCAGGAGTTATATGCCTTTTACTAAAAGTGGCCCTGCCTCTTTTGAGCGTTTTGGCGTCGCTTCAACTTCAAAAGTAATTTTTTGGTAAATTATTGATATTCGCTCTCCAGAGAATCTTCCTGCACTGGTTTGGTTCCGACTGGGCTTGTGAGCCAAGGATTCCAACGATATAAAGACAATTGATCCTGCGACTTTTGATCATGAAATATTTCGACTGGGGCAGGGCTTGGTGACTTTGTCAGCGGTGTGAGCACTACCATCCCTCCAACTTTTGTCTCTACAACTTTAAGGATTAGTTCACTTTCAGAACAAAAATTTACAAATAATGTACTCACCTCGTCGTCATCCAAGGTGTTCATGTCTTTCTTTCTTCAGTCGTAAAGAAATTGTTTTTTGAGGAAAATGCTTCAGGATTTCTCTCCATATAATGGCCTTCTATGGTGCCCCCAAGTTTGAACTTCCAAAATGCTTCAAAGGGCTCTAAAGAAGAAGGGTCTTATCTAGCGAAACGATTGGTTATTTTCAAAACAAATTGACAATTTATATACTTTTTAACCGCAAAAGCTCGTCTTGTCTCGTCTCTGTGATCCGGGTCAATACAGTTAGGGTATGTCGAAAAACTCCTGCCTCGTTTTCGTCTTCAACTTTAAAA
The DNA here is from genome assembly GCA_033026305.1 of Cirrhinus molitorella. NCBI lineage: Eukaryota > Metazoa > Chordata > Actinopteri > Cypriniformes > Cyprinidae > Cirrhinus > Cirrhinus molitorella. Next base: position 32,583,718 of record CM065137.1, read on the forward strand.
TACACTGTTTTACCTTTTTGTAAAGGGTGTTTGATCTTCTTTGTACGTTCACTTTGTAAACACTAGGTTAGTATTTCTGCAGTGTTGTAGGATGATTTTGAAGTTGGGGAGATGGGAGTTTTTTGACATACTCTAACTGTATTGGCCCGGATCACAGAGACTGTGCATGCGCATGCATTTGCAGTTAAAAAGTATATAAATTTGTTTAGAAAATAACCGATTGTTTCACTAGCTAAGACCCTTCTTCATTGGCTGAGATTGTTTAAAGCCCTTTGAAGCTGAATTTAAAACGCATTTTGGAAGTTCAAACTTTGGGGCCCCATTCATATCTATTATATGGAGAGAAATCCTGAAATGTTTTCCTCAAAAAACATTTTTTTTTACAACTGAAGAAAGACAGACATGAACATCTTGGATGACAAGGGGGTGAGTACATTATTTGTGAATTTTTGTTCTGAAAGTGAACTAATCCTTTAAGAGATTGCTGATCCTTGGCCCTTCGAACAATTACAATAGGGTTTTAGCGCTATGCGCTTGAAAAAAAAAAAAAAAACATACCAACCCCAAACATATGAACAGTAGTGCTAGTCAGAATCTGTGAGTATTGTTGTGAATATTCTCTTTTGCACTTAAACGTCTAAAATATGGACAATGAATAGCATATGCAGGCAGATGGAGACTGCAGCCCAACTACACAAAAACCCACCATCACTCGATTATAACTGCGTATGTGAAACTCACCAAGTTCAAGCCTCTTGAGACTCTGAAAAACAATCATGCAGCAGAAAGTCCAGGTTGATCCTTTCCTTGTCAGAACAAGTCCAAAAAGGTCAAAAACGCAACAGATGTGGCTAAAACTACATTATTTGTTATAATAGAAAGTGAAGCGGCAAAACTTGCCTTGTTTGGGCGACGAGAGACCCTTCCACTCCACAGAAGCCAAAGGTGTGCTTATACAAACACAAACTAAATTTCCCAGCGTTCCCTGAAGGGTAAGGTTTGACTAGTAGCATCTGCTTCCTTTGATTATGTGTGGAGAAACTTAGGCAGACCGGAAAAGAGAAGGGACCCGGAGGAGTGGGGCAGTGCCAGCTAAGATTAAGGCAGGGTAACCACTTTCCTGGCACTTACCACAGGGGTAAAGCTGGATCCGTGATGCCGATATCTCGATAGAGCGCACAGACACCCAAAAAAAAAAAAAAAAAAAAATGCAAGAGGAAGAAACTGATTTAAAATAAAACAATGGTGGCAGGGGACAAGGACTCGCACGCAGCAGCACTTTTCCGTGCCGCTTAAAACTTTTAGATGCACAGTTTGTCATCTGGGGCAGATTATGGTGGAATGGCGCAGACACAGCATCTCTGTGTAAGTGTGTAAAGGGGCACTCGCTATCGCCAACGGCCAAGGCTACTCAAGGCGTTTAAGCGAGCTAAAATGAGAGAATATTGTTCACCTTGACAGGTTTTTCATCCCTGCTGTTGGAAGCGACTTATGAATCTTTTGGCGATATCAAAGCCCTTCCTCTGGCTCAAACAGAGATCGGTCCCAGCGATCTTCATCATAAAGAGCAAACTCACGGGCTTCTGCGTTTGCAAAGTCTACAAAACATGGGGATTTTGTCATTGAGTCAAGGTAATACAATTCAATCTTCAGCTTACCAGATCAGCATGTAAGCTCCGTACCCATCCTCGCTGTTTGCCCCTACATTCGGTACACACAGCATTGTGATTTTGCACGCCCCCCTTTATCCAGGGGAATTGTTTCGCTGAAGGTGGAAGAAGGTCTAACAAAGAGCTTAGATTGGTCAAACAATGACAAAACCCCTTGCACATCTCTCATTCTCAGTTTCTTTTTTTTTGGAGCGGTGTGCTTGACAGGAAAAAAAAACGCCTAAGCTGAAGGACACTTTGTCAATAAGCAATACCCACGCTGTATTAGCTGCATATTTAGCCATGAGAATTCATCTAAATTGCTTTCAGACAAAATCATTTAGCGAAGCATGCTTCAGAATGTAACGGCGTGTCTTCGTGCGACATTTAGCTGGGAATGTGAACTTTGGGCTTGTTCAGCGCAAGGACAGTCAGCTTGCGAAGGCGTTCATCCGCCTATTCAGCATTTCAATCGTCCTTTCCTGATCAAATCAGAGAGGAGCTGCAAAGAGATTATTCTTGAGGCCTGCTCCAACTTCGCTTTGCGCCGTGATTACTTGAACATTTTCTACAGATGGTTTTTAGGCATAATATTCTCGTTCGGTAATAACACAGCTTCTCTAGATGCACTCTAGGACTCCCAGCGGTGTGTGGTATAGTATAGGAGAGCTATCAAACACACGCACGCTTTGTCTAGGTATTTAAAATTAACAGCAGGGGGTGTAAAGCAACCGACGGTGAGAGACAGAGCGAGAGAAAAAGAGATAAAGACAGGAATTGACTTTTTGCCGTCCCCCAGCGTTCACCCTCTTCTCGTGTTCATTACAACACCATTATCGTTTTGATGTTTTCCCCTCCTTTCCAACATTCTGTCGGTTTTGCTCTTTAATGTGGTCATTCGGCTACAAGTATTTTTCAACTGAACAGACGTTTGTGTCATTACCTTCAATAAGGGTCATTTCCCATAAGGAAAAGAGAGAGATGGGACGTTACACGGAGTGACTGGTGAACGCCAGGCGCTCTTCCCAGCTCCCAATCCGAGAAAGTATGCTGTATTCGTCTGAAATATCCAACGCATGCAGAAAAGCACAGGCTCGGACATGAGCTGTGCTTGTTTGTATGACCTGATGTCTCATTCGGCCCTGCTAGAGGCCTCATTATACCTCACCGCTGGTCGTTGGGAGCATGGCATTCAGTCTGACACTGGAGCTGAAGGAGGAGGAAGTCGGGGCTGTTTAGGAACTCGTTCTCATTAAGAGCTGTGTGTGTCACTAGGGAGACTTTCTGCTCCTAACAGCCTCCAAAAGTAGCTGAGCTTCAACAACGGCCACACAATGTCTCCATCTGCAGGGAGAGCTACACCGCCTCCTTCCATCTTTCTTCGCCTGTCCGGCTTGTCTGTCCTTCAGTCTTTTTTTGTAATCTCCGTTCTCCAATCTGTGCTCTATGTGCTCTGTGTTTGTTTAAACCGTCAGATATGTTTAGCCTGGACAACGACAGGAACAGTGAAAGCAATAGTGCTACTGACAGTAACAAGTTCCTCATCCTGTGAGGATGCAAAATTGGGAGCGAGTTGCTACAGTCACGAATATGTCAGATTTGGCTAATGCTCCTGGAGCCAATATTTCCTGAGTGCATGTTCACCACAAACAGCGGCTCTTGAGGGACAGGTAATCACGGATGGTAGAAATGAGCATCCTTTCTATCTTCCATGCCGTCATAAATTATGAGGGGCTAAAATGTACATAAAACAACTTGCATAACTCATTTTATGTTGGTAAAGTGATGCATTTCTTAAGTAAAACCGGAATTTTAAATAAGAAAAATGACGTTTATCTATCAGGAATTGACCGGGTCGCAAAACGTGGCTTGGATACTCCAAAAATAAACGATTTATACAACACTTTACAGTAAATCTTTTAATATTTCAACACCTAACATGAACATACTTTCACAACATTTTTCTCTGTTAAAATGTTAGTTTCAAACTGAAATACTGTTGTTTAAAGTATATTTGTTGTATAATTAGTTGTATAAATTAACGATGAATGTTTTATGACCAAAGACAATTTAATAAATGAATCAAACTATATTTGTGACCCTGGACCACAAAACCAGTCAAAACAAGTCGCTGGGGTTTATTTGTAGCAATAGCCAAAAATACATTGTATGGGTCAAATTTTTTATATTTTTCATTTATGCCAAAAATCATTAGGATATTAAGTAAAGATCATGTTCCATTAAGATATTTTGTAAATTTCCTACTGTAAATATATCAAAACTTAATTTTTAATAAGTAATATGCACTGCTAAGAACTTATCTGGACAACTTTAAAAGGCAATTTTCTCAATAGATTTTTATAGAATAGAAAATAATTGTATTTTATTTTATTTTTTTTTTTGCACCCTCAGATTCCAGATTTTCAAATAGTTGTATATCGGCCAAATATTGTCCTATCCTACTTCAACTTTCAGATGATGTATAAATCTCAATTTTCGAAAAATTGACATTTATGACTGGTTTTGTGGTCCACATTGTACAAAACATTAACTTTGAACAATCTTGAAGATGTTCTTGATCTTTGTTAGCAGTGTTGTTATTGTTAAAACAAAACAAAACAAAACAAAAACTATTAAATTGTTAAATAAATAAAATAAAAGTTAAAATAAAATACTGTGTTGGCAGCCAACTTAAAAAAAGGAAGTACAAAAATGACTAAAACTTCAATAAAAGTAAACTGAAATATTAAATATATAATGATTTAAACGAAAATACAATATTTTAATTGTATTAAAATATTAATAACATAATAGTATGGAAATAATACTAAAATAAATTGTTAGTTTATGATATTGGAAACACTTTACAATAAGGTTCATTAGTTAACATTAGTTAACATAAACAATACTTCTACAGCATTTATTAATCTTACTTAAATGTTAATTTCAACATTTACTAACACGTTACTGAAATCATGTTGTGTTTGTTAACATTAGTTAACGCATCATGAACTAACAAACTATGAATAATGATTTTTACTAACTAACAGTAACAAAGATTAATAAATGCATTGTTCATTGTCCGTTCAGTTAATACATTAACTAACATTAACAAATTGAACCTTATTGTAAAGTGTTATCAAATGTTCATAATAAAACCATTAAGTGTATTAAGAACAGGTTATGTTTTGATTTTACGTCGACTCTTTCAACACTGGCCACTTACCTGCCGTCTCCCTATCACGTCCTGTCCTCTTTCTACTTTGTTCTCAGTGACAAAAGGCCAAAAATGCAATTTAAAAAAAGTCCTTTTCTATTCACATGTAATACTTTATTTGATGTGAAACAAATAGCTATCGCTCAAGAACCGCTCATGACTTTTCTTTGAGGCCAGTTAGTTTGCATCAGCATGGGGTCAGATTATTTTCCTCTACAGTGGCACGAATCTAAAAAAAGAACTATAAAGAGTTGCTGGGGAGGGTGAAAGGATCTTTAAAAACAGTTGGGAAACTTTATAACTCTTTGCAAGTTGAGAGAAAGGGAGCGCGGAGGCTTTGACAGAAAGCACAGAGGGACAGCCACACTGCTGGCTTCCCAACACGGAGGACGCACAAATGAAACGCAGAGAGATACTTCTCTGCACCATCACTTCTTCAGCTACAACACAAAGAAAATACATCTGCATTCCCCGGATCAAACCACACTTTCAACCATTATCGTAAATAAACGTATATGTGCGAGACATCAGCGGCTTCCTCTCTCATAAGTTATAGCAGTTTTGAAATGGAGATGAACCTGAAATATTTTGAAAGGTCATGGCATGCATCATCCCAAGTCATCTGTAGCAGCTTCTGTGCCACCTCCATTACGATAAAGAAGTCAAGGCAGGGCTAGAAAATGAACAGAAAGTTTGTCTTTTGTAATCCTCAGACAACCTGGTGAAAAAAAAGCTCCATGGTTTAGCCTTCTTCAAACATTACAGGCCAAGAAATGCAATGTTATATTAACCTATGGTAACGAGACGTGTCAGCTATTCCTTTAACAAGAATTTTAAACCCTTAATACATCATGTAATGGTATTCCTTCAGAAATTCAGAACAGCTCAATACAAATCTCATCTCTGTAAAGTTGGCAGAGTCCACAGTATATCAGGTAGCAACGTGCAATATGTTAACTTACCCACTTGAGACCAGATCTCCGATTTTAGAAAAATGAAAACCGAACTGGTGCATGTTCAAGTGGTGTTATACTTTAGCAGAGAGAGCGAGACGGTAGGAGGCTGTGTCAGACTTTAGGTGTGTTGTGGAATCGGTCCAAACAGGCTTCCCTAATCTCTGCTGAGTGTGTTTGTTTGTCTCTGAATGTCAGAACGCCTTCGGGCCAGGAAGACAAAGTTCAAAGCAATGCAGATACACTTTGTATACGAGTCCAACTGTTAGATAAAACTGACACAGATTTACAGAGCAAATCAAAACACTGCAAAGTGGAAGTCAACAAAACTGTAGGTTTTCTATAAAAATACCCTTTTTTTGGATAATTGACAGAAAACAGAAAAACCTTTGCAAAATGATTGCAATATTATATGAAAACTATAATCTCCAAGATTCTCATTTAATACATTATTATATATTGTATAATATCATATAAAAAAAAAGAATGATTGATGAATAAGAATAGTTTTCTTGTTTTAATAAACATTACCTATACATCAGCAAAAAGAGAGGAAAAACACCACAACTCAATGTTTTAACATTAAGAATGTAATCAACAATTTCTTTCTTTTTAATGGCAAGTATGAATCTCATGAAATTAGTGAATAAGTATTTTACTTTTATTCCAAAATAATAACTCAAGGCAGGAACAGTTAAAACAATATCTTTTCATTTTTGAACTTACACTAGCAGTCAAAAGTTTGGACACACCCTCTCATTTAATGTTTTTTTAAGGAAGTCTCTTATGCTCATCAAGGCTGCATTTATTTGATCAAAAATACAGAAAAAAAAAAACAGTAATACGGCAATGTTATTACAATATAAAATAATGGTTTTTATTTTAATATGCTTTACAATATAATTTATTCCTGTGATGCAAAGCTGAATTTTCATCAGCTCCAGTCTTAAGCGTCACGTGATCCTTCAGAAATCATTCTAATATGCTGATTTATTATTAATCATCAACCAAATATTTTTTGCAACGTGTGATTCTTTTTTCAGGATTCTTTGATGAATAACAAGTAAAAAAGAAAGGCATTTATTCAAAATATAAATCTTTTTTAACAATGTAAATCTATGCATTCACTATTCATCCTTGGTGAATAAAAGTATTAATTTTCTTTCAAAAATAGAAAGAACACAAATGTACTAGTGCTTAATAATAAATCAGCATATTAGAATGATTTTTGAAGGATCATGTGCCACTGAAGACTGGAGTAATGATTCTGGAAATTCAACTTTAATTACAGATATAAATTTTATTTTAATGTATATTAATATAGAAAAACATTGATTTACATCCTAATAATATTTCACAGTATTATTTTTATTATTAAGTGAAAAGCCTTGATAAGCATAAGAAACTTCTTTAAAAAAAACAAAAAAAAAAAAACTTTTGACTAGTAGTGTATGTTTAGCTATTCTTTTTAATAGTTAACTTTTAACTATTTTTGACATTTTCAGATCATCAGTCAAAGCTTGATAAATACTGTTCACAGACGTGAAGATTCACCCTAAAGCTGATTACTCACTAAAAACTCCAGCAGATCATGTTTTTGAGCCATTTTAGGTCTTATTTTGATGTAACAATGTGGTTATATCTAAGTGTGTGACAGTTTTACTTTCTTATAATCAGTCTTACAATTAAGGCCATTATGTTGTTCAATCAGAATGCGCACAAACACAAGAAGCGGGATTTATCGCATGAACCAAATCACAGCTGATCATAACTAGTCATATCCAATCATATTGCGATGAAGACATTGCCTCTTTGGGCTGTCCCCCATTCATTCTCAATCACTGCATGCTTTAGGGCATCTGTTAAAACTCATTGGGCTCAGGGAAGGCGAGAAAGACACAGACGCCCACTGTAACTTTATCCGGTGGGTGTTGCTGTTGGACAGTGTTTCTTAAGAAAAACGACTGATTTATATACTTTTTAATCTTATATTTTGTAATATTTGCATTGTTTTATTTTGGTACTACAAATTTCTCTCCTCCAATTGTTTGACTCCCTTTGCTTCCTCAGAGGAAATATATATAAATATATCACTCAGAGGTGATATATGAGAATTTATCAGATTATAATTTTCATATAATAAATAAATTAATAGAATAGAATAGAATAGAATAGAACAGAATAGTTGAATTTGACGTCACTAAATCTAGAAACTCCTACTTGGTTGTCTGCTTAACTACAATTGGCATGCAAAAAAGGTGGAAAATTTCCAGTAAATTTTGGAAACTTTCCAGAAATTTTGGAATCTTCCAGGGATTTTTAGAAAGTTTCTGGAAATTTACAAACTTATGTAAAAAAAACAACAATTCAATGTGCATAAAATAAGCATTTAATAAACACATTAAAATGCCATTGTACTGTAAATCATTGCATTATGATTTTGGGACAAACAAAACGGCGAACTCCTGTGAAACAAAAAGCGTCAACGCTACTATTACTGTTGAAAGTTTCTTACCTCGTTGGTGTTCCAGCGATGTCTCTCCTTGGGCAGGGAGGAGCATTTGGGAAGGCATTCCAGAAGCTTCTTGGGCAGGTAGATTTTCAAATGTCCATGTTCATCTGTGAACGACACACAAAGATGACTTAATATGGAGTGTGAGCAGGATTATTAAAACAAAGCTGTGCTGCTCTCCAGGGTCTAAAACACCGGGAGCTGTCCTTTTTAAACAAAGATCCAATCATTTCTTTGTAAATTACGGAATTGTTTGAATTCAGTGTCACAATTGCTCAAGGAAACTTCCATGCCCAGGTGTTACGTTTGCAAATTGCTGTGACAACCTTTTTAGAAATATAAAACTATAAACCAGGCACGAGACCTCAAAGGGGGAGCACTCAGAAAGCAATGAAGAAGAAAAAAAAAAAAAAACTTAAGATGTTACTGTGAAATGAAAGGGAACATATTTGGAGCACAAGGCGTGCAAAAGGCTTTCATCCAGAAATGTTGTGATTTTGTTTTCATTGAGTTTTTTTTTTAAACGCTCCCGTTCTTTCTCTCTCTCTCCCTTATCATGCCAGAGTGCCTGCTCAAATACATAACAACAAAATTGGGCAACGGAGCAAAAGCATTTCAAGGTTATTGATAACCGTTTGCATCAAGGGCTCAGGCTTCTTAAGGAACTCAATGTTTAGCCCTGTGGGAGAAGGTAGTTCCATATTGCGTGCTGAGCCTGCTTATGAATATAAAAAAAAAGCGAGAGAGACTGAAAGAAAAGGAGAATGAGAGACTGACTGAGATTTGTGGAGTGTGTCCTCGGTAAAAGACGAGAGAGAAGTAAAAGAGACGCTGCAGATCTGAGCGAGATGAAGCCGTGTGTCCATAGAGACACTGCTTAGCAACCACTCCCACTCCGGCTTTAAGGACAAACAGATAGCCAGAGGGAAAGAGACACATGAAGAGGGCTAGATCACTCTTCTGTTCATAGTCTTGAACCACTGCACATGGTTTGTGCTTTACCTGCGCATGAACTTAAACCCACATAACAAATTCAATTCCCTACAGAAAACACCCAAGTGCATCAAGATGTCTTTCAAATGGCCATTCAAAGCAGATCAGATAAACGCAATTGCACCTGAACATACTCTATACAAAAAACTAAATGCTAATGCTTCTAACTTTGCTTGGTTTCTTATTTTGTCACGTTCCAAAATGTGTCACGTGCAATTCAAGTGCGCACTGCATTCTCAGAGTTGCCACAAGAGGCACTAAACCACAAACGTCTGCAACTACAGTGAGCAGAGTTGCTGTAAACATACTGACTTGCACTTACTAACCTGAACTGTCTACATTTGGCTCTAGCCTTATGGCATATAGGCCCTATTCTCATGATGTCACGCAACTTCCGTTCTGACGCAAGGCAGGGTAATCTTACTTCCGCCAGCATAGTAAAGCGCTATCGCTACCAGTATGGAGTTCGCCAAGATGCTTTTACATCGGCCACAAATATGGTTAGAGGACGACTACCGACGTTTACTCTCTTCCTCATTTAAGGCGAGGCGTCTGGCATCTCAAACTAACTTACCGAATACCTATCGGCAAGATTTGCTGCTTGAAGTCGAGGGAGGAGTTGAAAATCCAGCAAAGAAGTCACTGACTATCATGTCTCTCGTAGTGTTTGCTGTCTTTATTGCAGTTAGATGACGTTGGCTAGATAGATTTCTCAAATAAACAAACGTATTAGACATTTACATGTGGTAACAAAGCCTTTTAATTCTATTAGTATGTACTGCGAAATACAGCGCTTGTATGTATAAGAATGAAGTTCAACATAAATTTGATAAATATCAAAAAAATGGGGTCTATATTTTTCTGTTTTATATTTATAAACATGACACAATATAACCCATAAATAAATATTAAATATATTAGATTTACAATAAAGAGCTTTTACTGTTAAAAGCAGATTTGTTAGCATTTGTGTAAATAAATATAAACTGCACGTCGTAGCTGTTTTTAAGATAAAATTGCATATAGCCTATAATTAATAAATAATAATAATAAAAATAATAATAAATTACAATCAGTCATATCGACCAATAATAATAATAATAATAATAATAATAATAATAATAATAATAATTCACAAAGAAAAAACAGGGTATACATTTAAAGGGAAATTAAACGGAGGAATTAAATGAATTGTGTAACTCCAAAGTCCAATGCACTATAGCGTTGTTTTAATATAAAGCCATTTTATTCTTGAACTGGATAATATTGGGTTTCTTTTGAGATCGCTTGCATTTATGTATGAAACTTGCATGTAGTATGATCACATTTAATCTAAAAAAAATAAAAAATACATATGTCCATGTAATTTTTCCCATTAAAAAAATAAATAAATAAATCACTGCCAAACAACTAAACAAATAAATGAAATAAATTATCCAGGGAATGACATAAACTGAAAAAACTAGTGAAAATGTTTCAAGCATATATTTTGTGTGGACACGTAATCGTTATTATACAAATCTGTAAGCAAGGATCCCATCAAAGGCAGATGCAGAAAAAAACGTTGGCAAAAGAACCCGATTGTAAGTACATTAATATTATTAGACTTAACTCTTAACAAACACCTTTCATTTTTCAAGTTTCTCCCTAATTTTCTCGAGAAGTCTCCAGTGTAAATCTGATCTCTAACTTAGTGAATGTAGTGGAATAAAAACAATATGGACTAATTTCTACTCTTCCTTAAAAGAGAGAAGACAATGTTGTCCAACCCTGCAATGAATTCCTGAGGTAATTGTAAATCAGGTAATTTACTCTGTTTGCTGTGCAATGTCTGTTTGCATCTTTACATTGTCGCTTGCTAATTTAAATGCGCAAGCCCTTTAATTTGAACAAAGTCTGATTAGCCGTCAATGTTTTATAGTTCACTAACCTGTAAAAAAAAAAAAAAAAATCATTCTGAAAGTAATCCCAACAATATTGTTGCCCTGTATCGTTATAGTTCTGGTGTGAACTCTGCTATTCTCTTAAATTTGAAAGGATTTTTAGAACATTATCTTTATAGTTATCGTTCTTGGTGTGAACGGGCCTTAAGTCTAAAAACAGCTTATATTAAGCTCAAGTTTAATTCAAGTTCAAGTTCATTTGTATAACGCTTTTCATGATACAAATCGTTGCAAAGCAGCTTTACAGAAAATGTTCTTACAATATATTTAGCAGTAGCTTATCAGTGGTGACTATGTCAAGTTGATGTACATATGGCAGAAATCTAAAATCTAAAAGTAAAAATCTGTTAATTAATGAAGTAATTGGAAAGACATCACTGCCTGTTTAGCACCCACCGATTTGTGCATGTAGGTAAATAACGAGAGAGGCAAACTCAGGTCTATGCAGAAACCAAACTGTAAAGATGGCTCCGAAGACAAGAAGCAGCTATTCAGTGCCCTATTTTGGAAAAACTGTTTGCATTGCCTTTTATCTGACCTCAACATTAGACTTTATTTTTAAATGAAGATCCAGACCATGTCAGTAAGAACTTGGTCCTTTGTTCACTATTTTAACATGGATTCATTTACAAACAAGGCACAATTCAATGCAGGATTTTCAGAAATTAAAAGAAAATCCTGTGCCAACTACATTGGATCCAATAATAATGTTGCACCACACAAGTTTGAGTAACTGTTTTTAATACATGGTCACTATTGCTTTGTCTAATATTACAAATTGTTAAAAAATTTAAAAACAGAGTATTTATGTGTTTTTAACTTAATCACAGCATCATCCATCTATAAAGAATGTAGGCTGTCAAACACACACACACACACACAGCTGTTAGCCAATCATAGCAGTGGGTGTTTCCTTCCAAATTACAATCTGCCATGCCTATTAAAATGGAGCATTGTGATGAGGGAAGTCAAAACAGGACAGAAAAAAGCTTCTAAATTATGATGTGTTTTGATCTAAAAATCTTGATAACATTATAAGTGGACCTCAGAGAGAACAGTACAAAATAATAAAAAGAGTTCATGACCTCTTTAATAGTCATTCTATTTATAACGATAACAACACAGAGGAACAATACTTTTAGAGTGCTTTTTATCCAGCTAATGAATGATAAAAACACTGACAGCCAATCAGAATGCTAGAGCATTTAAAGTGGCGGGCGACACAAATGCAGCGTGCGCTTATAACAGAAATTTATAATCAGTTGATGTGAATGCTAATGTGTGACCCTGGACCACAAAACCAGTCATAAGGGTCAAATTTTCCAAATTGAGTTTTATACATTATCTGAAAGCTGAATAAATAAGCCTTCCATTGATGTATGGTTTGTTACGATATGACAAGATTTCTGAATATCTGGAATCTAAGGGTGCAAAAAAATAAAAATACTGAGAAAAATCACCTTTAAAGTTGTCAAAATGTTCTTAGCAATGCATGTTACTTTTCAAAAATTACGTTTTGACATGTTTACAGTAGTATATATTCATGGAACATGGTCTTTACTTAACATCCTACTGATTTTTGGCATAAAAGAAAAATCAATAATTTTGACCCACACAGTTATTTTTGCCTATTGCTACAAATTTACCCCAGTGACTTACGACTGGTTTTGAGGTCCAGGGTCACATATATAGTATTATTCTTGCTGTGAATGGGCCTTTAGTATTTGAGAATTGCTTTTTTCCAGCTCAAGAGATTTTAATGAGTTATAACTTTTAACTGTCAGGTGTTTCTCCTAAATGTCCTAAAACGAAGAATATATAGGTATACGATGAATGTGAATGACACAGAAATGAGAAATGTTCATATTAAAATCTCTGATTTTGATTGCAGACCTCATGTCTTGGCAAATCCAGATTACCAAGATGTTTTACTCAAAAGAAAAACCTGCAAAGCAGGAGACTCAAGCAAAAGTCGACATTTGCTCTCTATTAAGCCTCATTGGTGTCTTGGAGAAACTGTTGAGTTTGAAAAGATCTCATTTGTGATTTGTCTTTTTATTCAGCGCCTTCTCTCTCTCTCTCTCTCATGGCAACAGTTGCGTTGAAATCTAATGACCGCTTCACATTATAAATTGGAAGATCTGTGGCTGTTATGCTTCAGCTAAAGCAAAGATTCAAAAGCAAAACACACAGTACACTGGCATAAGACAATGAATAAATGAGCAGGCTCTCTTGAAAAGTTCGGCTCTTTTTCATTCCGAGTAACTCGGCCGGGATGCATTATAAAGGAACGAGGCGTCGAGAAACTTATTTACAGGGTAATTAAGACTAGACTATACATCCCTTCCCATTCCTATTCGTTATTTCTCGTCTCTCCCTTCATCTCCGTCGCTCTCTTTCCCTCTCAGTACATGTTTTGGCAGAACAAGCGAGCGATTCTGAGGACTGCCATTTAGTCTCATTGTTCTGCATCAAAGTAAGGGGCTTTTAAATTATGCTGACTCTGACGACTGTGGCTTTAGAGGCAAATTTTAATCACAGAGTCAGTCGCCGTCTGCCAAGCGCTGCCTTAAGCGTTTGCCTTTCTCTCTTTCACGACCGTCTCCCATGAGTAGCCAATGAGACGCAGAGCTGAGGGAAAAAGGCTTAACAACAAAGAAAATGGAAAACAAAACAAGGCTACAAACACGCCGCTAATACTCACGCAGATATAAATGTGTGAATGTAGGTGGTAGAGAAAGATAGAACAGAATAGAGCACTGTAGACTATTTGCTCCTTCTCATGTAAACAATTATAGGTGCGCGCAGGCGTACGCGCCCACCGTAATTAATTATGGATGTATTAAGATAAATCTCTTCGTTTTCAAACTCTACTGACATTTAAAAATACATTCACGTTCACCAAACCCGCATGTGGCCCTTGTCTAACTGATGTCCAACTCTTGATCTGAAGGGATCTTTGAAAAACACCTATCAAACCTGCCCTTCAAAGTAATGTCAAGCATCAGAGAGTCTCGTCTAAGCTAGGGATACAAAGGTATATCGTAACTTAACTCTTTATCATCTCACCATAAAGAGCCCTTTTAAATTTTCCAGAGACTCAAGACACGGTGTCAGCAGCTGCGAGTTGACGGACAGACTGAAGTCTTTGACAGGAGGCGTTGGAGGTCACTTAATACAGAACGTTCCAGGCTGAAGGAAGTGATGAACGTTACTTCAGCTGAGTGGCGCACAAAGGCACCGTGGGATCTCACACTGTCAATAAGCAGCATGTTTGAACAGATCCCGCATGTGGCTTTAAGTGACCCCAATAAGAACAACAACACTGATGGTGACAGAAAAGCCCTAAAGGCAGCGGCTGAAAGCAGCTTTATTTTTACGGAGAGTGTTTACATGACAAATGAGCTGAAACATACTGCAGATTTCTTTATGCTTTTGGGAAAATATTCGCTAAGGGTGATAAAATGCTGGGCATGGACAAACCATAGGTCTGATTGGGCCACCTAAAACCAAGCCTTTGAATATTTTGTCCATATTTTAGACATTTTCCCACATTAATGGACAAGAAAAGGCATCAGAAATGCAAAGGAACAAAGGTTTTACAGGTTTAAAAACTATTATTTTACATAAAAGTAGGACTAGTATTAACTAAAATACTTAAAATTACAATATTTACTGCTAAAAAAAAAGCACAAGATGACAGACTTTGCCTTTCATTAAGTTTTATATTAAATCTAAGGTTGCACTTGGCTGTACCAATAAAAAAATATATTGAATTGCGATAAAATATATGTTGATAACGATGATAAACTCTAGGCATTTTTACTCAATATGGATTAATATATGAGCCAATAGCACAGCAGAAATATCACAACAGCCAATCAATGTGCAGCTTTTAACATTTACGTCCAAGAACAAAGTCAACTTCCTATGGCACCCTTTCAAAGCAAACTCGACACGAGGACGACAAAAATGAGTGGAAGCAGCGAAGAAAAAGAAATTAACCTCGACTTATTACCCAAAAATGATGAAATTGTAGACAAAAAAGGTTTTACAAATTGTGATGAATAGAAGTTGAGTAGATTTATGTTTACATTTTGCACATTTAATCTACCTCTTAAAGCCAGTCACTGCTGAGGGTCTAGTCTTCCTGACTAAAAAAAATAAAATAATGTAAAAGTTTGACAAATTGTGTGCAATTTGTAGTTGTATAGATTTACATTTAGCACATTTACTTTTAGTTGTTTTATTTATTTTTGTAAATTGTCTTTTTAAGGCCAAATGTGTATCCGTTTTTGTTAATGAACTATACTTTAAAATTGAATTAATGAACCCTCAAATTTTTCATAGTTGGGATGCTCTTTTAAAGCTGGCATCATTAACAGTTTATATGTCAAAATATATATCGTTATCAATCAATATGGAAAAAAATTATTGAGATTACATTTTTGCCATATCGCCCAGCCCTAGTTGCACTACAAATAATCATGATCCATGGATAATAAAGCTGTTTTATCCATTACTGCAATGCTTTTTATACGTTTTGAAAGTGACATCAAAAACACACAAGTTTCTTAATTTTTTTATCCAATTTATTCTTAAAAATCAGTAATGACAGTTTGTATTTTTTAAATTAACACCACCGCTGTGTGTGGGCCTCTCAGTTGTTAATCCTCTTGGCACAATACAATCCTGAAGAGGTAAACCGATAAACAGGGTTTATAAAGAATAATCATCTGCAAAGGTGCCTGCTGAAATGTTTTGACATTTCTCGCACGCATTCATAATTAATGCCTTTTAATTGAGCGGACGGATCTAAATGGCAAAGCGGGCTAACTGTGCAAAATGAGATCTGTACTTTTAAATCTGCAGAGCCACATTTCTGTTCACCCAAGGCAAGCACAAAGAAGGTCTGTCCTTCTGTATGTTCCCTCTGAGGATTACCGCATATCTGCCTTCTTTAATGACTCTGTAAGCATCTATAGCGTGCACGTACATGGGCCGCTCGCGAAAACAGATGGAGCCTCGCCACTGCAAAGTGTAAAAAGACAAGAATGGACACAAAAACTTTCCGCACCTCATCAGCCCAATGTCACTTTTTAATGAAAGCAGTCTCTTTTTCTATTAAATTGTCAGCTCTGACGGGCATTTTCTGTTTGCATTTGTTTATTTGTAGACCTTATTTTTCACGGTGCGCCATTTCACCTGCCGTAAGCGGTTTCGTCTCAGATCGTGGTGGGGTGTGCGTCTCAACGCTCCTTTAGAAACTCTTCAAATTAAGAATGGTGCAATGACAAATGCTCTGAGAGCAGCAAATCTGCTTCAGAAGGCAAATTTGGAGCCTGTCTGAATAAGGAGAGGGTGACATTTACAGATTTGATTTTCTCTCTACCTCATCATACGGCAGACACGAGCCAGCACAAGGGTCGCTGTAGTGTCGGCCATGGCTTTTTGATCCCATTTTGGAGAACGTGGGCTTTGGAGGAAACGCATTACACGATTCTGATAGAAGCGCAGATTCAAGAAAAACTCGAACGGACTCGAATGGAGGTCAAGTAAATCTAGGGCTGTTTCTGTACAAAAGATGAGGACGACTGCAATGACAACAAACACCTAAAGGAGTAAATGTTATTGAGATCAATTACGTCACTCGTTTCGCCTCTGTTAATGGATCGATTTTTGCCCATCTGTCATATTACAGAGATGTTTCACCAAGGACCGCAATCTGTCTCGTGAGAAATGTTCCAGAAAATCAAATCTCATAGCCGTTCACATCTCAAATGAAACTTTAGATTATAATAAAAAAAAAAAAAAAAAAAAACCTGAATTGCAAACCAGCACACTATAGATTCTACTCATAACTGATTAATTTTTTTTTTACCTTGATAAAAAATGTCATACATATAATAAAACTGGGGGGGAAAAAGTCAAATCCTCCAGTGAGATGAGGTGTCAGTTAATTATAAAACTTTGTATAATAAAGACTGAAAAATGCTGGGAAAAGCAACATTTACAGCTCCCAGTACAGATATTAAGGGGCGTCTAGGGAAATTTGAGCTTTTTTCCTCCATTTTTTTCAAACAAAATTAATGTGACAGAAATAAGGGCTCATTGCACAGTAGTTCCATGCAGGCAGGGAGAGGGATGGGACTGCATGTTAATTCATCAGTGGCGCTGGTAAACTTTTCTTCAAGTGGTCTTCCCTCAACTGCTTTATTAGCCACATGAGTTGAAGACAGGCCGGGAGAGAGGGAGGTCTTTTGACTTTCAAGTGAAAGTGGGGAAAGCTTTGATATGAAAGACAGCACAAGAAAGGAGAACGCAGCGGGTTGACATGGTCTTTTACCAAGCTGGCATTCCAACCTCCATACTACAAGCCTCCTCCGCGCCTCTCTCTAGGGACTTGTGCACTGCATGGAAATCAGTGGTATAGTTATCTATATGCTAATTTCCAATGGGACGAAAGGTGAATATTCAGACATTGGAGAGTCACACCCACAGTGTCTGGTCAAACACAACACAAATGGGAAGGCTGTAATAGAAAAAGAACAACACTGACACATGCACAGATCGCAAAGAGACTTTATGCATCCAATTTAATAATTAAGTTCACATCGTGATGATGAATTAAAAAAGTTGTTCACTTCTCTAAACAAAACTGTACAAATAATTTACTCACCCACTTGTCATCTGAGATGTTCATGTCTTTCTTTCTTCAGTCGTAAAGAAATTATGTTTTTTGAGGAAATTTCTCTCCATATAGTGGACTTCTACGCTGCCACCCGAGTTTAAACTTCCAAAATGCAGTTTTAATGCTGTTTAGGGCTCTAAACAACCCCAGCCGAGGAAGAAGGTCTTATCTAGCAAAATGAAAAAAAAAAAAAAAATTACAATTTAAATACTTCAAATGCTCGTCTTGTCTAGCTCTGAATGTACTCTGTGTATTCCGGATCATGACAGTTGAGGTAGGTCGAAAAACTCCCATCTCATTTTCTTCTCCAAATTCAAAATAGCCTTACACTGCTGTTTAACTTTTTTGTAAAGGGCGTTTGATCTTCTTTGCATGCTCACTTTGTAAACACAGGGTCGGTACGATTTTGAAGTTGGAAGAGAAAATTAGATGTGAGTTTTTCCCGACATACCCCAACTGTCTTGAACCGGAATACACAGAGTACACGCAGAGCTAGACAAGATGAGCATTTGAAGTTATAAAGTATATAAATTGTAATTTATTTTTAGAAATTAACCAATCATTTTGCTAGATAAGACCTTCTTCAGGCTGGGATCGTTTAGAGCCCTTTGAAGCTGCATTTTGGAATTTCAAACTCAGGGGCACCATAGAAGTCCACTATATGGACAGAAATCCTGAAAAGTTTTCCTCAAAAAACTATTCCTTATGACTGAAGAAAGAAAGACATGAATATCTTGGATTACAAGGGGTGAGTAAATTATCTGTACATTTTTTGTTGTGGAAGTGAACTTCTCCTTTAAAGGAACACTCTCCTTTTTTAAAAAAATAGGATCATTTTCCAACTCCCCTAGAGTTAAACAGATGAGTTTTACCATTTTTGAACCCATTCAGCCGATCTCCGGGTCTGCCAGTAGCACTTTTAGCATAGCTAAGCATAAATCATTGAATCTGGTTAGACCGTTAACATCTCTCTCAAAAATGACCGAAGAGTTTAGATATTTTTCCTGTTTAAAACTTGACTCTTAGTTACATCGTGTACTAAGACCAACAGAAAATGAAAAGTTGTAATTTTCCAATTTTATATGGATAGGAACTATATTCTCATTCTGGCATAATAATCAAGGAACTTTGCTGCCATACCATGGGTGCAGTAGGTGCATTGATATTACGAAGTTGTAAAAAAAAGTTGTAAAAAAATTGGAGTGTTCCTTTAAGCTAAGGCTGGCCTTACCAATTACCAGCTGTGTTTGATTAAAAAAAAAAAAAAAAGACATGATCTGGATAGAACAGCTATTGTCACAAAGTGCATGCTTTTTTCTGCAAAATCAACAGCTTAAAAAAAAATAAATAAATAAATAATAATCAACAGTAACCACTTTCTGCTTTGTACTTAAAAGTACCAATATGAAAAATGATACAAAAAGTGCAATCTTTTTACAGAAAGTTGTGGTTGTTGTTACAGAGTTCTTTGAAGAACAAAGAAATGGTTGGTCTATTAATTTGCAAGACCTACTGCACAGACCTATTTTTACATATCAGATTTATTGTTACACCAGTTTCTATGGTTATTACTGTTAATCATCGCATTTTCGGATTCAGTCCCTCATTTAAATACTGTTGTCATTCCAGAAACTGCACTGTGTGCATGAAGCAAATAGCACAAGAACATTTTACTCAAGTTGTGAATGGGTTACAAAGCAAGCAAAGCTAAGAGCTTCTTTTATAATCACTGCTGCTGTCAATCACTTCAGAGTTCACTGACTGAGTGCAAAAACAGCCATTATAATCCAAAGATTTGTCAATACTGTGCAATGAATCTTTATTTACATCTTGTTTGATGAAGGAAAACTCAATAGTGAGTAATATTAAGTAGATTGGCCATTTCATTTACATTTGAGAAACATCTGATGCTTTTTACAAACCACTCACACATACGACTGAAGGTGTTTAAAAGCAGCAGTCCATCCCAATCAAAAAAAAAGGGGAAAGGAACAAAATATACCCTAGTTTTATATTGTCAGCAAAAATAATCACAACCCCTTTCTGACCGTTTGACCCCAAAAAACAACTTTAGACCTCTTTTGGGCTGCATCAACCTAAATCCACCAGCAGATAAAACATCGCATTCTGCTGTGCGTATGAGAGGCGAGATCTTTTTCTGCATGCAATAAAAATTCTATTGAATTAGCAATGACTTGAAGGGTTGGACGATGTCAGTCAAATTGATTTAGCATCTACTGAAGCGCCTCAAGGTCACAGAGCTCGGAGCCAGACCTCGTTCGGAGACAGTCTGCGGTGTGAACGCTTTAAAGCGGGAGGCGTGGAGAGATTCTTCAGCGAATCTGAGGAAAAGTTGAGGAGGAGGGCCTCTGTGACCTCCAGCGCCGGTCCTCCTCCTCGAACCCCTTTGAGGCAGAAAAACATCT
Organism: Cirrhinus molitorella; assembly: GCA_033026305.1. Classification (NCBI taxonomy): domain Eukaryota; kingdom Metazoa; phylum Chordata; class Actinopteri; order Cypriniformes; family Cyprinidae; genus Cirrhinus; species Cirrhinus molitorella. The sequence goes on from CM065137.1 coordinate 32,604,102, forward strand.
GAATCTCGGTGCTAATCTGGGGTTTAACGGCTCATCTTTAAAAGGCCTGGCAGCGAAGAGCTGTTTTACTGTATCTGTCATGGCAGCTTGAGCAAGCATCACTTCAGAGAAAAGAGCAAAGCTTGTTTTAGGACGGGATAAAGAGGGCTGACAAAAACAGATCTCAAATCGATAGTGTCCTCTTGCTTTTGTGCCACAATGATAGGATACCTTTTCTTTACGCACTTTTCCTTCCCCCCCTCTGCTTGATTTGTTTCACTAGCACCAAGGATGATGTTGACTGAATTCTGATCAACTCTGGACCACGTTGTATGCGATGCTTTATCACAACTAATCATACTCATATAAAGCATTTTGACAGGATGATTGTGTGATCATGATCCTCATCATAAAAACTATAGTGACGGAGTGGACATAAAGAAGGGAGGATGAGGATAAAAGAACGAAAGGGAGGATGATAAATCTATTTTCCCCCCACAGGGAAACGGCCTGACAATGATTCACATTTCCTCTTAACAGAGAATAATGTGCCGTCCTAAAGCCATTAAAGGAAGCAAGTGTCCGGCCAAAGCCATGACATCATTTGGCACGCCGTTTTACCACCTTTTCTGATTCAAATGGGATCCGGGTCCAACTGGTCAGTTTCAATTTCACTCGTCCCAGCCGCTCCAAGATCAATACCAATCAAAGCAGTGATTGCTCTATTGTTCTGCTTAATACTACAGCTCCTTCACTGGCTCCGGGCCTTCATCACCATCAGCGGCCACATCTGTGCCATTCAATAGATCATTCGCCAGATAGCTCTCTGGCATTTGGCTAATGAAGATTGTTTATAGAGAGGAGATTATAAAAATGCAAAGCTTCTCTGTGCTTTTTACACATTAAAAAGCTGAATTAATGTCATCTCTCTGTGTGGGTGCTGTGAGTTTAGAAAGTTTTGGAAAGCATCTCTCACACTTGTCTTTTTTTGTTTGTTCATTTAGTTCTCTGGTAAAAATCCAAGGCATGTATTCACTAAAATTCTTAAGGGAAAAAAAAAAAAAGGATAAAATCTGATTGTTTTCTAGCATACCCAAATAATACGACATTATTACAATAATAGTATTAGAAAATCTAAATATAGTCACTGACTCTAAACAAGATTGACATAGAATAGGTTTCAATAACACATCTTTACTTTAAAAATTACTGTGCGATCTACAAAAAATGCAATCTAAATATTAACTAGATAATATGCAAATATATATTATACACTCCAACACCTTGACATTCTGAGGCATAATATAAATGAAGTGATAACCAAACATATGCTTCTGACATGAATTATAAAACACAAGCAGGTCCTATAAACAGCACACAAATAGGCAAACACCAGCTTGAACCATTGTCTTACACCTGGACGCATAAAACCAACATGCAAATCCATGCAACACTGACTACCAAAGGCATTCAGAGACATAAACAAGACAGAGGATATGAGAATGCTCAAATACACATGGACTCAATCATGCAAATGAGCGTATGAATACAAATGGATAAAGAGTTGAGCTATGCATACAAAATGCACTTTAGAGTTCTGGCAAACAATTTGGTCCTGTTTTCTGGCCTAGCCAAGCTCTCTCTCTCTCTCTCTCTCTCTCTCTCTCTCAATCATCAAAGTAAAAAAAAATCATTATTATCACTATGCTCTTCAATAGCTCCTTGTTTGATTCATGTACTGAATGTCTGAGTCTTTAGACGACTCGTAATAACCTCATCTTTGTGTTAATAACACGGTACACAAAAGCCCTTTACAGAGTAAGCCAAAAACACATTGAAAATGAGAGATAGGATTGGTAATCTAGGTGCGATTTTGTCACAGGTCTCCAAAAACAAGAAGGTCAGCTCCACCAGCTGGACCTAAAAGCAAGCTATGCTGCACTGGCTCGGTCGTGACTTACTCCCCGAGATGAGAAGACCGAATGCGCACTGGCACGCACAGATGAGGCATGATTGTTATGAAGAGTGACATAAGCCTCCGCCAAGTGAAGCGTCACCGGACGCCCGTCACGCTAGCACTTGGCACAATTACCGCCAACTGTTTTGATAGCGAGAGATGTTATGCAAGCAAAGAGTTCAGACTCCTCCAAGACAGAAGGGTGATTCTGCGATAACCTCACTTTTGCGTCTGGAGTCCTAGGAGACCAGAATCTCTCTCTCTCTCTCTCTCTCTCTCTCTCTCTCTGCTCTCTTCTTTGGTAGAGCAGTTCGGTCAACTGTTTGCATCTGTGCAACACGAAGAAAACCTCTCATTATTTGCCGGATCTCAATTAAATTTTATCTTAGCCAATTTAAAAGATCTGTACGGCAGCAACTTCTCTCTTAATTGCTAGGGTGTTTTTTGAAAATAAGCCTTGGCTGATAAAACACCGAAGATATGGGATACTGCATTTGTGACAAGGAGGCAAATTAACGCACCGTCATCCTCGCATTGAAGTAAGTCAAGAGATGATTCTCCCTCGGTCTCTCGAGGCTAACTGCTTCTTGTCTAGTAACTCTCGTCCCAGAAAATACGCAATAGCATCACAAAAAAAAAAAAAATCTGCAAATTCATGTGAAAGCACAACACTCATGAAATGAACACACATAGGCAAAAAAAAAAAAAAAAGAACAGCACATCTATACATATTCTAAAGAGACTGGATGATGTGCAATGTGGCTGCCTTAATAAGTGGGTGTAGTTCATCAGGGGATTTCCACTGCTGGAGTAAAAAAGGCTACGCTGGACACTAGGGAAGAAGAGAGGGGGGAAGGAGAGCAACAGCAGACCAGGATTCCTCCCAATTAGCTCACTTCGACATTCTGGTTCTGTCCCAGTTGGCTCCCAAAGCTTTTCTTGGCTCAACAAAGCAAAAGAATCAGGCTGAAATGGGGTCCATGAAGAGGGCCGTCTGAACTGGATCTCCTTTTATCCTCACATTCCGACACGTCCAGGGATTCAAGGCTCACAAGCAACGTCTGCTCCTGCGTAAGAAGAACCAACGGCCTGTTTCATTTGAAAATCAACATGTGGCCTAATCAACGGATTACCAAAGAGCCTGAAACTTGCTGCCGTGACTATAGGCGGCTGAGACGGGTGTCCCTCTGGCCGCTAATTACGCTGTTAGCCTGCAACAACTGGGCAGCAGAACTCCTGCCACTTAGTGTCCGTGTCGGGTGTCTTCATTAAGTGAGTGTCTCTTCGAAACAGCCTCGATCACTTAGTGAACGGCTGGAGAGAGAGCGAAGTACAACAGGAACTCTCCAATGGGGAACCAGGAGGTGAACACACCCTCATCCACACCCACGCGAACCAACGCCTGGGCTCCGCTCAAAGAGCGGCGTGCGTTGATTAGCCATGACAACGAGCTGCTGCTTCCAAAAATATGCTGCTCGTTCCGGAGCGGCATGGCCATGCATGAATAAACATCATCTGTAATGGAGCTGAATGAAAATGAGACGCTGGCCTTTTTTTAAGCTGATCTACCAAGAACAGCCTCTCCCTGCGCTAAAAGTCACCTGCTAGCTGAACGTTGGCTTATTACAAATTGCTTTGATAGAATTTGCTAAGCTCTTGAACCTGGTAAACACACCAGGAAAACAAGCATTATTGTGCTGAAAGCAAGGTTTTAGATCATACGCTCAAGAGACTCTGAAGTCTCGTAATAATTTGATCTTTCTCTGGTTTGGGCTCTGGTAATGCTATAAAAACACTCTTGATGAACTATACCAGCTGCGAGAATGAGGTTATACAGTATGTAAACGAATGGGCAGAGAAGATGAACAGCATTTCATAACATTGTCATGTTTTGAGGGATGCAGTGGAAAAGGAAGCCAGCTCTCTTACTGTTGTTGTCTGTGTCATCGCTGACACTCTTAGGAGGAACGTGGCCGGTGTAACCGACGGCGGTTCTGTACATTCGATCCGGATTACGTATTTTCTTCAGTCCTACAGGGGACACAGTGGGGGAGGGAACAGTGAGGGGACAAGCTCTGTGGGTACAAAAATACAAAGCCCTCGACTTCCTATTCATGCAGAGGTCATTAATTGCTTTCATTCTCTGCTTCTGAATGACCCTGGCGCATTACGATTGTGACGTCGCCATAAAGTTTTGCCCTGCCCTGCCTTGACTGACCGGTTAATTCACTAGAGGTCAAAAGGTCAGGTTTATTTTAAGTGCACAAAAAATAGCTGCCATCGCTTGCATTTGCGAGTCTAAAGGAGCTCTTCCAGCATCCGTGTATTGTAGACGAGATGTGTACGTAGGTGTGCAATCAACTAGGCTGCCGAGGAGCTAAATCTACACATTGAATCATACCACATGATGAGGTTCTACTCATTTCTGTGGCTTACTGGATTCTTTAAATGCAGTTGGCAGGAATAAACAAAACAAACATGCTGCTCATTAAATGGATAGCTCAGCCATTTACCTAGCCTAAATTATCTTTATTTTATTGCGAAATATCCCTTTAAGTAAACAGCAAAGTCTGGCACTGTACGTAACATACTGCGAGACATAAAAAGCATGCAAATTACTGGAACTGGAAATCTAAAGAGCTAAACCATCCAACACTTTAATTTCCCCCTGTTGTCACCTAAACATTGGTAAACATAGCTGTTCATTTTCATATTGACTTTTTAACAGTGATGGCCATGGATTTACTACTGGAAGCACTGGTAAACTGGACACATTGCGCCCTCTCCTTCTAGTTGGCTAATCAATCCATACAATCAATAATTTAGAAAGCGTCTACAGAGTCAAAAGAAACTTCTTCTTTGATAGAAAGAGTAAAACACTGAAAACACTGCTTACTATGTTCATTTAGCCAGGCAAAACTTCAGAGAGGCTAGATCAATTCCAGTAAATTCAGTTGGATTTTTGAATGCGTCGCCAAACACATCAGAAACACCCAGGAGCTTAATTTTAAGCAAAACTTTCACTTTCTGATAAATTAGAGAAATTGTGATTTGATGAGCAACCAAATAAGTACAATTGAGCTTAAATAGCCTGAGGTTCTCAGGTGAGTGAAAGCATGTATGTGAGAGTAAAATACAAAAGAATTCTGGAGTCTCATGCACTTTCTAGCCAAACAAATATTCCAAAACATCTAAAAGCTGACGGGGTTTTGAGAGGAGCACATCCGTGTATGTACGCTGCCATCATCATGTTGCCAAGAACCACTGGAGGATATGCTTCCTGTGTGGAGGAAGAGAATAGAAGTGATCCAAGAAGCTGGCAAGAGCAAAGACTGTCAGATACAAATGCGTGACACAGTTTTAGGCCGTACAGGTCAAAAGAGGCAATGTTTTCTCCTGTTCTGTGGCAGCTCGAATGGGTAAAAATAGCCTAGAATCCTTCTGTCCCCAAACTTACGTTCCATTATGACACATTTTTCTTTCTAAGAAGTAGAGCAAGAGCAAAGCATTACCTGACTAGACATGCGTAGATAAATATGCACGATGAAGCATAAAGAAGGGTAATACCTTTTTCTGGCCAGGTCATCTCTCAGCAAACGCAAAATCACCCACCAACAACCGGGAATCACAACCTAAAGCCTATAGATCCGAAGTGGTGTGTTATTAATACTTTCTAGAAGATAATACTACACGGCACACATGCGCGCTACGGTCCCACACAAGGCACCCTGCGAGCTCGCCCAAATCACAGAGGGCAGCTTCGTCACTTTGATGGAATTCTTTAATAGGCAAGCTTAGTTATCACTCTTAGTTCCAATGTGTGTGTGTTGGGGGGTTTGAAGGGGGGTATTGATTTGCACAGCTCAATAGCACCACCCTGTGGCTGTTACGGACCCAAACTTTCTTGATTTAGAAGAAAAAAAAAATAGTTGAATAAATAATTCAATGTTGACAAACTCATGGTTGTTATTTTAAGCTATTCCAGACCTAATTTCCCAACATTACTGAACAATCAGCATTTTCTTCCCAGGATGCTTTGACTCAAACTAACGTTTGACAATTAATCTGGCCCCTTTAAAAAAAAAAAAAAAAAAAAAAAAAAACGTTTTCCAAAAGAGATCAAAGTAAACAGAGGAATTTTGAAGGCTAGGGAGCGTCTTGTGAATCCTAAATCTGATCTGAATTATTCACGTCTTCCGTCAAATTCGTTGTATTAAATTTTTAAAAAGACGTATATTTTAGTCTGAAAGAATTTCATTAAGACGTAAGGGAAACATTAAAAAACATCCTCAAAGAGTGTGACGCACTACGTTGATGCAAAAAAGTGAACTTTACATTATGACCGGATGGATAGAGAAATTAAGTCGTAATTACATTCGAATACAATAAACTTGGTTTTAGTTGCCGAGCACCGCTTTAGCAAAGAGGAGAGACGTACCTTTCATTTTGCTGCCTCATTAAAATTCCGCTTCAATTTTCCTGGTGTCCTTTCCAATCCAGTTTAAATGTGTTATTATCTAAGAAAATAACTGCTGACAGTTTCAAAACAGCAGCGGCCAAACGGTCACAGTTCTGGGGAAATATTCCACACGAGACTGGAGCATATCGAGCAGCTGTCGGTGGGTTCAGTCACTATAAGGGGGGTTCTGGTGGGGGTGGAAAGAAATCAATCACGTTTTAGAGCATCACCATAAATCTGCATTTATCGCTTTCGGAGTTAAAAGCGTCGCCCTGTTCAATGCGAAAGAAAAATGAAGTAGTTGACCGCGTTTGACTTCACGGAGCTCGCTTGTTTGTCAGCCCACGGGGAGCGTGGATGCGGTGTGGAGGAATCCCACTCTGAACCATACGCGAGTCATTTCACGCGTTCATTTCGTCTGATGCGCTCATGTGCGCGTCTCAGTTAAAAGAAAAACATGTTTCTCCTCGCCTAACGAAGGCTGTGGCTCGGCTCGACTTGGCATGCGTGTGACTTTGAAAACCCTCTGTGTGCTTTCCGATGAAAGGAGTCGCGTAATGAACGTATCCCGTGATTACCTAACTCCGTTCCCGTTATTTTAATAGCCGTCTCAGAGATGGCTAATCCCATCAGCGCTTCAGCTTTTTGGCCATTTCGTGACAAACACAAGCTAAGCGAGAATGTCACTGACTTTCTCCGCCGCGCATCTCTATCCTGACCTTCATCATCTGGAGCTTAACGCCGATAAAGCTGCGAAACGAAAAATAATAATCTTGTTATTTCTCTCTTACCTTCCGGCTTGTTTTCGGCAGCCATTTCCCCTCCGCGCGCCACATCCTCCTCCTCCTCCTCCTCCTAGCGACCGGGGGGGTACCACGCGCGTTCACGGCGAGGACGCGGCTAGAGGAGGGGGCGAGGGGCGGGAGGCGCGTTCGTGAATACGCGTTAGCGATTGGCCGCAAAGTGCCATAAATGACAATGGTGTTTTCGGTGATGCTTCATGAATTCGCGAAATCCATATCCCCCTTTTATCCATCTCTTCCACGCCATTGGTGAATTGCTTTTATTCAGGAGACACCTTTACGACGCAGCGACCAATAAGGTTTTTTGCATCAGCTTTAGGGGAAAACCTTACATATATGAAAAGCAGAATCTGCTGAATGTATATTTAAGTCTATACGACGAATATTTACGAATTCACGCTTGGAAGGCACCCATATCTGTTCTGCTCACCGAGCGCCGTGACAGTAAAAAACTAATTTTATAACACTGCTAATCGAGATACGTGTCCAGCAGTCTAAGTACTAATAACATGCCCCGCTATGTCATATAATTAGATGTTAACAGCCATGTTAGAATCGTTAATCTGCCACTCGTGCTGAAGATGATTCTGAAACCAGAATGACATGGGCTTAAGCATAGTGACGGTTTTAAGCGAAAAGGTTGTGTTGCAAAACAGCAGTGACGCAACAGATTTAAAAAAAAAAAAAAAAAAAAAAAAACATCTGGGAAAGATGTTTCAGGTCGTGCGTGGAGGCTCCAAGCTCGTTCATGAGTTCTTGAGCGCTGTCCACTCGTGGGTGCTGAAGGAGACGGTGGTGCTGAAAGAACAGCTCCACTCACCGACCGCAAACAGACTGAGCATTATAAGAGTCGGTCTGCCGTTTTCCCAAATGAAGCCAAAACACGCTCAACACCACAGCATGAAATTATTACTGCGAATGTTTTTTTGTTGTTGTTGTTGTTGTTGTTTGTACAACAGAATCATAAAATAAGAAAAAACATGTGGGAAAAAATAAAAATACAACCATTATGCTTGCCGTATTATTACAATATTGAAGGAAAGCATAAATTAAAAAAGTCACACGCCTCAGTCATTGTAAAATTAGGTCAGAATGTAGTTAACAACGATGATAGTGACCTAAAGTTTAAATTGCCTTTAAACCTCGCCAAAAAATGAACATATAAATGTACCTACTGTGTGTGAGAGCGGAGTTAATCATAACGTTTTGTTTAAAGAAGAATAAGGCTGTTGCATTAATACTTATTAGATACAAATTAACTCTCTCTCTCTATGGTTAATTTGTATCTATTAAGTATTAATGCAACAGCCTTATTCTTAATACGTCACGTTAATAAATAACGCCTTTTCATCCAGGAATCTGTCTAATAGAGGGTACATTTCAATTTTAAACAACCCTCTCCAGAACACAAGGTGGCAGGAGAACGCACAAATCCCGAGCCTCAGCCGTAGGCGAATTGGCGGACTTACTATTGCGAAGGACTGAGCTCGTTAAAATTCATTTCGTCGTGCTGACCTCACCTCGCCGAGTGCTGGAAGCGTTCGCTGACGTAAGTTATTTAATATTCACGAGCCAAGCCTCCGCTAAAGCATGATTCGCCACCTCACAAACGCCTACCTTCCTACCTCAGTCTTTTAACAAATCAGATTGGCGTACTGGCTGAACGTCACGTTGCGTCATTAATATTCATGAGGAAGGCCTTCGCCGTACTAGGAATCGGTGGGATGGGATTTGGGACACTGGGAACATGGCGGCTGCCTTGGAAAATGAATTGGAAGTAGATAACGAAGATTATTATTCGCTGCTCAATGTCAGGAAAGAGGTAAGGAAGTGGATGCGTTTCTAAGAGGAGCGTAATTAATTTGCATTGTCGAGCTCTGCAGAGAATGAAGAGAGCCATGCAATTTCTGGAAATAGCTGACACTGTCTTGTAATAGAGATTTATACAGCTGTCATCACATACTATTAGGTGCCGGTTGACGTTTTATGCTTGGACAGCTTTCTACCAATATTTGTCAGTTTTCAAATTGCTTTTATATTAGCCATCTGGTGACGTTAATTAATATTTTGCACGTAGGTGACGTTACGTAAAATGCGCAAAATGAGCTTATCTCAGAACCCATTCGTTTAATATTAAAGCTTAAAACGCTGTACTTCGTATTAAACCAATAAACTCTGGTTAAATAAAACCGTTTAGTGTATAATTAATGATTATACCTACCATAATAAACACTTTTGCCTGCTCTTGTGCTCGACCGGTGTTTCCAATGAGCCTCAAACTCTGAGGATGTAACGGAAATGTTAGCTTTTGGGTTTAAATGCAAAAGCGCGCCAGCGCAGAATCTTACCTGAGCAGGACAGCCAATCGGTTGTTAAATCAATTGTTGTCAAGGTGTGTCTGAACCAATTAATTTACATATTCAGATTATGTTGACTCTGCTTGATAATGTCTTCCATCAATCTGTCTGTCATCTTCTGGTCCACAGGCTACTCAAGAAGAGTTGAAGTCGTCGTACAGACGTCTTTGTATGCTGTACCACCCTGACAAGCATCGAGACCCTGAGCTAAAGAGGCAGGCTGAACAACTCTTCACTTATGTACACCAGGCATATGAGGGTAATTATTATATTTGTCCATAGAACCAATATAAACATGTTCGGTACACTGATTAGAGGAACAGTTCATCCAAACATCAGAGTTCGGTCATTATTGTCCTTTACCATGTTATTTCTATTTTATGCTGTTTTTAACCCTATAAAGAGAACTATGGCAAGCCGTTTTTACTTTTATTCATTCTCAGGATATGAATTCTTAATATCAACAATTCAATTTTCACTAGTTAAAATGCTAATTCTTGATATCAGAAATTGGATTTTTACTAGTAACAATGGCAATTTATGATATCAGGAATTACATTTCCACTAGTAAAAAGGTTAATTATTGATATCAACAATTACACCATCACTTGCAGAAACTGAATTATTGATATCAAGAATTGAATTTCAGCTAGTAAAAACTATAATTGTTGATATCAAGAATTGTATTTTCACTAGTTAAATGTCATCATAGTCTCCCATTCAAATTTAATTGTTGATATCAAGAATTGATTTCTTACTAGTTAAAATTCCAATTTCACATATCAGAAATACAATTCTCACTAGTGAAAACCTTTATTTTTGATATCAAAAATTACATTGTTACTAGTAAAAATGCCAATTCCTGATATCAAGATTTCAGTTGTCACTAGTTGAAAGATATAGATATATTTCTGATATCTAAAATGTATTTCTGTTATCAATAATTAGGAGAGTAATTTCAGATATCTGAAATGGCATTCTTACTAGTAAAAATCCAATTTCTGATATCAAGAATTAGCATTTTAACTAGTGAAAACTGAATTGTTGGTATCAAGAATAAACATTTGCACTAGTAACCACGTAATTATTGATCTAAAAAAATAAAGGTTTTTACTAGTAAGAATTGTATTTCTGATATGTGAAATAGGAATTTTAACTAGTAAGAAATCAATTCTTGATATCAACAATTACATTTGAATGGGAGTTTATGGTGACATTTAACTAGTGAAAATACAATTCTTGATATCAACAATTATAGTTTTTACTAGTTGAAATTCAATTCTTGATATCAATAATTAACCTTTTTACTAGTGGAAATGTAATTCCTGATACCAAAAATTACCATTGTTACTAGTAAAAATCCAATTTCATTTTAACTAGTGAAAATTGTTGAATTGTTGAAATCAAGAATTCATATCCTGCGAATGAATTAAAGTCAAAACGGCTTGCCATACTAATTCTTGTTATCAACAATTCAATTGCTACTAGTGACAATGTTCATTTCTGATATCATGAATGGGATTGTTACTAGTAAGAATGCCATTTTAGATATCTGAAATTACTCTCCTAATTATTGATAACAGAAATACATTTTCAGATATCAGAAATAACAAATGTAATATGTTAAAATACATTTTCAGATATCAAGAATTAACATTTCAGCTAGTGAAAATTTTGAGGTCTCTGAGGTCTCTAAATTACAACACTGGACAGAACAGAAGCAAGGTTTACTTTATTATCCATGCATATATATTTTTTTTAATTTCTCAATTGCACCATGTTTGGCACAACAATAAAAATGATAGAGCGATGATCATAAAACTAAGCATTTAAATATCATGACATTATTGGAACACTGTGAGGTTATTTGAAGCCCAAGTAATACAGTTATTTTTTTATTTGACCTCTGCTTAGTTCTCAGTGACCCACAATCCCGAGCCATATATGACATATTTGGGAAGAAAGGCCTGGAGGTGGAAGGTTGGGAGGTGAGTTTTGATTTTCCACATTGACTGTTTATTATAACTCATTTTTATATTACTGTGTGTTGCATTTCATACTACTGTCATGTCTTCTTGCTCAATCCCCGATATCTTTAGGTGGTGGAGAGGAAGAGAAACCCTGCAGAGATCAAGGAGGAATATGAGCGTTTGCAGAGGGAGAGAGATGAGAGGAGACTCCAGCAGAGAACAAACCCTAAGGTGGACATTCCAAACTTGAATGACAGTGGGAGATAATGACAAGACTGGTTTTTATTTTCCAACATACAGTTTTATATCTCTGAAACTGGCAGTTTTGTTGTGCTTCAAAGATTCAATATGCCAGTTTGCTTAGAGGCTAGATTATACCAGTGAAATCTTTGCTTTATTGCCGAGGTTGATTGTTAAGGAACTGAAATTTGAGGACAGATTTCTTGATTGGATTTCTGTTTTCTGTTTTTTCTGTTTTTTTTTTTATCTTAAATTAATTTTGATCAAATTTAAAGCCATAAAATATCTTAAATATTTTACATGGTATAACAGTGTTAATTGTCATTTAAAAAGGTCTTATTTTTGTCTTAATCATGATAGTCTCTAATTTAATTATTAAACTTCAGAAGTCTGTGATAGAATTAAATATGTGTGACCATGGACCACAAAACCAGTCATAAGGGAAAATTTATTCTGAAAGCTGAATAAATAAGCTTTCCGTTAATGTATGGTTTGTTAGGATAGGACAATATTTGGCCGATATATAACTATTTGAAAATCTGGAATCTGAGGGTGCAAAAAAAAAAAAAATATTGAGAAAATCACCTTTAAAGTTGTCCAAATGAAGTTCTTAGCAATGCATATTACTAATCAAAAATTAAGTTTTAATACATTTATGGTAGGAAATTTACAAAATATCTTCATGGAACATGATTTTTACATTTTTAGCATAAAAGAAAAATCAATCATTTAAACAATGTATTTTTGACTACTGCTACGAATATACCCCAGCGACTTAAGACTGGTTTTGTGGTCCAGGGTCACATATGTAAGTGCTGCTTGACATTGGTGCACATATTTCATGCTTGCGGACCGTTTCAGAGCGTTAGCGCACATTTATGAGAAGAGATTTCTTATGATTTACTGGTAATGAGAAGAGAACTGCAGTGATGTTAATTTTGTTGACAAAAACCTGTAAATTAGTTTTAGCCTTTCCTGTTCCATTGTTAAAAAGTCAATGTTTTTTTTTTTTTAATATATATTCCTAAAAATAACTTCTATTAAGCTCAAGGTATTTTTACATTTTGTTTTGCAACATCAAATACCCAGTCACTGTGAGTGTTTTTTTTATATAAGCTTTTATTTGTCTTGAAAAAGGAGGTTACTTACAAGTGGCTAAGTGGGACTTCAGAAAGCTGTCTGGGACATTAAATATCACGCTGAACAAGAAATCTCATTTACTCACTAGTCCACTTTCACAGCCTCATTGTGTTTTAAATGCGCTCTTGCAAAGTATTCTAACTTAAACTTATAGGAATTTGGAATTGCTGGAAGCTTAATAGTGGTGATGCTGAAATCATGCATCAGTGTAGTATGTTTTACATTTGCTTCAAAATTGAAGTTGTCATAGGAGAGTCATAAACATTTGATCACAGAGCATATTGTCTACAAAATCCAATGGGAAAATTCTTCTGGGGTTTTCCAAAGGAACCAAGGTGATGCTGGCTTCCTGCATCTTAAATTTTATTTGTTCAGGTCTGAAAAATGTGTTCAGTTTTGTTTTTAAAAACTGCAGAAATCATGTCACATCATATTTTGTCACAGAATTGGTCTTGAATGGTGTTCTGTTTTTCGGTTTTCATTCAGGGGACAATAAGTGTTGGCATAGATGCGACAGACCTCTTCGATCGATATGAGGAGGACTTTGAGGATGTACCAGGAGGAGGGTTTCCCCACATTGAGATCAACAGAATGCACATTTCCCAATCCATCGAGGTCAGTATGTACAATTGAGCATTACGTGATGTCACTATCTCTCCTATGAAAACTTTTTTCTGCCACTGAATAAAAAATAATAAAAGAAATAGTGAATTTTTCATCTCACTATTCTAACTTTTTCTTGCAATTAACTTTTTTCCCTCAGAATTGCAAGATATAAACTTGCAGTTGTGTGTTATGAAGTCAGAATTGTGAGACCAAAACTCACAATTCTGAAAAAGTTTTTTTTTTTTTTTTTTACCCTTAGAATTGGACTTTATAATTCACAATTGTGGGGCAAAAAAAGTCAGAATTGTAAGAAATAAAATTCCACTTGTTAGGGAGGGGGGATGGGGGGAAGGTCAAAGTTGTGAACTTATATCTGCAATTCTGAAAAAAAAAAAAAACTCACAACCACTAATGTCCAGATTGTGAGATAAAAAGTCAGAATTGTGAGTTTATATCGGGTGGGCAAACTTTTTGACTCAAGGGCCACATCAGGTTTTTCACATCAAGTGATGGGCCGCATAATGTGTTCAAATGAAGCTTTTGAGGATTTTTGACAAATTAAGACTTTTTTTTTTCTAACTTAACACTCACTACTATACTGTATGTATATTTACATTTACATACATGGAAGTTCTATTTTTGTACCATCTCTACCTTATTTTGTATGAGCCCTTTATGACACAGATAAGTTGCATTGTGTCGACTGATGTTGACTGATTTTATGATTTCATTCAGAAATAATTTAAAATAAATGAAACAAGCATGCATTTATATTCCCCTCACTCTACAAGAAAATCACATGGATTTAGCAGTGTTCAGAACAGAAAAAGCAACAAAAATATACACTACCAGGCAGATGTTTTTGAACAGTAAGATTTTTTGTTTTTTTTAAAGAAGTCTCTTCTGCTCACCAAGCCTGTATTAATTTGAATACATTTTTACTAATTAAAATAATTGTTTTCTATTTAAATATAGTTTATAAATGTAATTTATTCCTGTGATTTCAAAGCTGAATTATTGGCTTTTGCTGTATGTTGTATGAAATAAATGCATGCTTGGTGAGCAAAGGAGAATTCTTTAAACATGAAAAATCTTACTGTTCAAAAAATTTGACTGGTAGTGTAAGGCATTCACTATAAACATTTATTATAAATGCCCAGCCTAAATATTTAAAACAAAACTATATCTATACTATATCAATTTTACGAAAGATGCGTGTGGAAAACAGAAGAAGAAAGCATAATATTTTCAAGGTAAAACAACCAATTATTTCCTTGTTTTCCCCATATAATTACAGTGTCCAATTAGCAGGAGGCATTTGTTCTCCTATTGAAAAGCCTACAGAGCAATTTGAGCATTTTTAAAACTGTACCAGGCATTTTTAAAGCAAATGAACGCTTTCACATTTTAAAACAAGTAACTATTTACAAATATTCCAGTTTTACACAGGGTGTATATTTTGACTTTTTATTTTGTATCTGAGCTTTGTGGTTTAGACGCGGCGGCTGTCAAAATCTGCCTAGGTGCTTATGTTTAGCAAAGAGGAAAAAGGCGTTATATAAACCAATTATCAGTAGACGTCACAGTGACATCACTTGCAGCTGCACACGCATAGTGGTTGCAGAAAAACGCTGCTAACAAGTGGAGGTAAACGAGTAAGAAAAAAAATATATATTTTTGTGCCTTTTGATATCAAAATCGGAATGCAAATTATTTTTATAGACGCCATTTGAAGCTTAACGCAGACGTTTAAACGAACATAGTATGGAAGAAAAATGCTATAATTACTGTACTTTTTGATTATTTGATTTAAACAGTAGGTCTACATAATATTCACATGCTGTTCATAGGGGACGTATTGTATTAGCCCTACAGTTACAGCATAAAACTATTACTATTACTATTAACATTTTTACATAAAATGTTTTTCTTTAATATTTATTTGACTTTTTTTCTCGCAAATGCAAGTTTATATCTCCTTTCTCTGACTTTATAACTCATTCTCATTCTTTATAACTAATTCTCAGGAAAAACAAGCCAGAAATGTGAGAAATAAACTCTGAACCAAGAGGAAAGGAGAGAAGCCAAGTTGTTTTTCCTTATTAGAGTTGTGAGATACAATCTCGGAATTGTGAAAATAAAGTCAGAATTTTGAAATATAAAATCAAATTTACCTTTTCATCTATGGCTCCATAGACTGCCATTAAACCGCCCACAAAAAGATGTCATCCGTGTTTAAGATCTGTAAGACTATCCGACTATCTAACGTCAATTTTGCTGAATAACAGTGTTTATCACTGCATGACACATGCTTGTAATATGTGGAGAACGTTTTGAAAATGACATCTAATCAATATAATCTATAATCTTTTTAAATTAAGTATTTTGTGCCGTATCTGTGTAATTCTCTAGCCATAAAGGCTATCTCTCCCAGGTTTTCTGCGACCATGCCGACCGCATCCCTAATGTTTACAAACTGATAATTGGTCTATACTGCACTACATGCTACTGCGCCATCTATTGGATTTTACTGATATTGCAGTTCCAACTGCCTCACAGGCCGGAGGAAAATGTCTGGCGGGCCGTAGTTTGCCCACCTCTGGTTTATATCATACAATTCACACAAAGTCAGAATTGTGAGATATAAACTTGCAATTGCCAGAAAAATGGAGAATTGTGATCACAATGACCGTTTTTATTTTTACATACTCCCTTGTGCTCTGTAGTCATGCATGTTTATGTTTGTCAGGCGCCCCTAACCACTTCAGATACAGCTGTTCTCTCTGGATCTCTGTCTACACATAATGGCAATGGGGGAGGAAATATAAACCTTTGTGTGCGGCGTGTGACCTCAGCTAGAGGCTGGGGAGAGGTGAGACTCTTTCCAACACAGCTCTATTTTAGTTTTTTGGTTGGTTTTCTAATTTCTGACGTTCCCGTTTGTTTGTATGTCTTAAGCTGGAGTTTGGTGCAGGGGACATTAGAGGACCTTTATTTGGAATGAAAGTGTTCCGTAACGTAACTGCGCGCTGGTAGGTGTCCGTCTGTGCGTTACAAGTCTTATTTGTGTTTCTTATTTTTCTGTAAATCGCATGAGAATTTTGTGTCGTGTAGCTTTGTGACTGCCCAGTGGGGATTGCAGTTCTCCTCACGTGGCGTGCGGCCCAGTGCCACTACAATGATGGCCCGCCACCTGGACCAGAACACTATGGGCTACCTGCAGTGGCGCTGGGGAAGCCAGTCTGCCATGACCACCAGCATCGTCAGGGACACCAAAACAAGCCACTTCACCCTGGCCCTGCAGGTGAAGCCTATGCAGGAGTACACTGATGATGGTAATGTGTTTCATTCAAAACAAAGTTAATGCATTAAGAATGCAATCCATCTGTTCTTATTCCTGATCCTCAGCTGGGTGTTCCTCATTCCTACCTAATGATGAGCTATCAGTACAAATTCCAGGATGAAGACCAGACTAAGGTCAAAGGCTCCATCAAGTATGTATTTTACCCTACAGCTGAGATTACAATAGAGAAGGGCAATATATATTACCATTCAAAATGTTGGCGTATCTAATAGGGGTGTAACGATGTTATCAATATTGTGATGTTGCGATAGCAAAACTGTCAATGTTATGTTATGACCGGGCAAAAAGTGTCGTTTTTAAAATGTATGTCTAATTCTAACATAAAATGTATGTTTTAAGTATGTTTTGGTCATACTACAATGATTTATTGCTAGTCATTGTTGAATAATACAGGAAGAGCTTTAAAAAAAAATAAAATAATAATAATAATAATAAATCGCATATTAAATCACATATATATGTTTTTTAAAAATGTTCAGCCCTATTAAATATTTATTGTTAAGTTTTTTTTTTTCTTCTTTGCAGTTATTTTACAATATACTGTCATTTTATAATAATAACTGTCGTTGTTATTATTATTATTATTATTATTAGGGCTGGACGATAAATCAATAACAATAAATACCGCACAATATGAATTTACTCGATAAACAATAACAAGTTGTTTTTGCGGCAAAGGCGGAACAAAAGATCGTTAGTCAAAGCATGCCACTCGGACCGTTTATCCGCTTGGATCAAAGTTCAAACGGCAGCACAGCGCAAACTTAGCTTGGATTCAGTAAAGAACACAAATAACTCTGTTTATAGCAAAGATGAAACAGCGCTGACAAACAAGAAACACAGTGCTCAATGATACAGTGAGAAGGCTTTTTAATCAACAATCACCATCATTTACCATAGATCATTTACTGTAGTAGCACTAACTGCACAGTGGTATTGTGTCAGAAATGTGGGTATATTTGTGTCAATTTTTTTTCTATTATTAATGTATTAAATGTATTGAAGGAAGAGTAGTGGAATATGATTACAGTATTTTTTATGATTAAACTACAGCGTTTATGCATTCATGCTAAATGCATTTAGACTACTGTTTTTCATACAAATACCTTGGAACCATATTACATTTTTACCATGGTATTGCGGTGTTATATTTGTCGTTTTAACCGTTATTATCATGATACTGTGGAAGAGCAATGGTTAATAATAAAAAAAAATCCTCTAACTGTCAGAATAATTAAATTTCACCATTTAAAAATTAGATTGCTACAATTTTTACAGATATTACAGATTTTGATAACGAACATAAATCTGCATCAGCATTCTAAATCAAGCAAATGTGTATTTCTAAGAGACAATTTTTAATTATTATTGTATTATTATTATTATTAATAATAATAATAATAATATATCAGGTAACACAAACCTGTTTCAAACTCAAAACATGCAGAACAATTTTTTGTTGTTTTCTATTAAGATACGTATTTTATTAAGAAAAAATGAATATTGAATGAAAAAACAATATTGCAATAAATATTGTATTGTAAACTTCATATTGCGATATCACAGTGAGATTTTAATATAGTTGCATCCCTAATATCTAAGATTGTAATTGCTTTTGAAGCATGTAAAATACAACAAACACTTTTAATTAGTTGTGTGAACCAATTGTTGAATTTGTGTTGAAACGGACAAGTACTTTAAAATCATTGCAAAGTTTATCATGTCGTTTCATTTTAAATAGTGGTAAAAAGTTCTTGTGTCTACCCTGACGGCTCATTGTCTTTGTATTTAACAGAACTGGGTTCTTTGGCACGGTGGTTGAATATGGTGCAGAGCGTAAGATCAGTCGCCACAGTGTTCTGGCTGCAACTGTCAGCATTGGTGTACCCCAAGGAGTCTCCCTCAAAATCAGGTTAGCATTGACTTGAGCTTAACCACAATAAACAGCTCAGCTGAACGGCAGGCCAACCAACTCTGGTTGCTTGTGGGTGGTCCATTTATGACGGCCATGTTCTTCTCTCTACAGGTTGAACAGAGCCAGTCAAACCTACCTCTTCCCTATTCACCTGACTGACCAGCTTTTACCCAGCGCTGTGTTTTATGCCACTGTGGGCCCACTGGCCATCTACTTAGCTGTCCAGAAGCTTATTATTATGCCTTATGTACGAGCCCAGAAGGAACAGTGAGTTATTATCCATAATTACTGCTCCAAAGCCACCCATTTTCCTCAAACCCCTGTCTTTAGGTTACCTCAGTTTCTCTGATGAAGGGCCCTGACTGTTTGGTTGTTTACAGGGAGCTGGAGAAACAGAAGGAGGATTCTGCTTCAGAAATTGCTCGCAGGAAGCAAGAGGCAGAAGCTGCTGTGAGTAAAATAAATACATAGACAACAATGACTAGCTCCCCCTTGCCAACACAAACAGCCATTTATCAGAGCAGATATGTTGTTTTCTTGCGTTACGGTTTCTTTGCTTTTCAGGTTTTGCTGATGCAAGAGTCTGTGAAGAGAATTATCGATGCTGAGGAATCTAAAATGGGTTTGTGAAATGCGGATGCACTTTTTTTTGTTAGCATAGAACTTGAGCTCTGTGGACAGCATATGTGATATACTGGTAACTTCTGTGCACTTTTTTTCTCAAAAACCAAAAAGATCTTCAATTGACGAGTGGAAATACTGGAAATACAATTTTTATGTGATGCGATTCATGTGTTTTTATTCTAGGTCTCATCATTCTAAATGCTTGGTATGGCAAATTTGTGTCCGACAACAGTCAGAAACGCGAGAGAGCGAAGGTCATTGATGTGACCGTCCCACTTCAGTGCTTGGTGAAAGACTCTAAACTCATTCTTACTGAAGCATCAAAGGTTAGACACGCAAACATCAACCGGTGCTTTACATCAGTGAGCTGCCTAAACTCCTGCCAGGTGCTTTACATTAATTGGTTCTGTCTCATGTTAATCAGGCTGGCTTGCCAGGGTTTTATGACCCCTGTGTCGGAGAGGAAAAGAGCCTGAAGCTGCTATACCAATTCAGAGGAGCCATGCACCAAGTCTTGTCTGGAGACACAGAGGCTCTTAGGATACCTAAACAATGTGAGTACTGCAGAAGCAAGCAGGGAATGTCACAAAAAATATATTTTAAATATATTTAGAAAAAAAAACAAAAAAAAGTACAAATACACTACCAGACAAAAGTTTTTTTTTGTTTTTGTTTTTTAAAGAAGTCTCTTTTGCTCACAGAGCCTGCGTTTATTTGATCCAAAGTACGGCAAAAACAGTAACATTTTGAAATATTTTTACTATTTAAAATAACTGTTTTCTATTTGAATATATTATAAAATATAATATATTCCTGTGATTTCAAAGATG
The DNA here is from genome assembly GCA_033026305.1 of Cirrhinus molitorella. Taxonomy (NCBI): domain Eukaryota; kingdom Metazoa; phylum Chordata; class Actinopteri; order Cypriniformes; family Cyprinidae; genus Cirrhinus; species Cirrhinus molitorella. The sequence goes on from CM065137.1 coordinate 32,624,346, forward strand.
AATTATTAGCATCATTACTACAGTCACATTATCCTAATAAGAAGATAGAAATAATTCTAATATTCTGATTAAAAAAAACATTATATATTACATATAATTTATTTTATTTTTTTCTTTGATGAATAGAAAATTCAGAAGAACAGCATTTATGTAAAATGGAAATCTTTTGTAAAGTTACAAATGTCTTTATCATCACTTTTGATCAATTTAAAGCATTTCTAACCCCCAGATAAATGCTAATCTTTGGATCGTACTGTTTATCAAAGAATCCTGAAGAAAAAAAAAAAAAAAATCAACACTTAAATTTTGATAATAATAATAATAAATGTTTCTTGAACAGCAAATCAGCATATCAGAATGATATCTGAAGGATCATGCAAACTGTAGATTGGAGTAATGATGCTGAAAATTTAGCTTTGATCACAAAAATAAATTACATTTTCAAATATATTTTATATAGAAAGCAGTTATTTTAAATAGTGAAAATATTTCTGCTTTTAAATATTTTCTACCAATATATCTTTGGCCATTTTTAATATCTTTGTATTTAAACATTTTATTTATTCTTGCCTTTGAAATACATTTTGAAAATGTATTTTCAATGTATAAAGAGGAACTAAACTAAACTAAACTAAACTTCGGTATGTGAAGGTTGAAACTAAATGGATTTTTAATCTCAATAATGTATTTTATTAAGCTTCACCTTGATCCAACATACATTTAGCATATACTTAAGCCAGAAAAAAAAAATAAAAAAATTCTGTATGGGTTTAAAAAGGCCCATGTTAATTTAAAGCTGATGTAATGACAGTGTTTTTTCTCTTTTCATTCAGCTCATAGAATTGATCCAGAGACATAGGAGTCTGCCACACACTGGAAGAAAGAGTGCAATGGACAAAGGAACATAAAGGGACAGTCAGACATCAAGTGATCCGAAGGGCTGCTCCTCTCCATTTCATGTAGTCACCTGTGTATCACCTTTGTGTTGTCTGTTTATCTCATATATCGTCAATGGGTCGATCACGTCCTAACATCTCCTTAAGATCAGGAGTTTTACCGAGACCAATGAACCACCTGAACCCACGGCAGCTTTGATTGCTGTCTGTTATCAGATAGTGAGAGAAGGTCAGATATCATATCACTCCGTCCATTAATCTTAATCAGTGTTAATACTACAGCTGGAAAGTATGGCAATAAAACCTCTAACAAAAAGAAGTACTGTACAACTAGTGATTTTCATAGGACGGATGTTGATATCGACACAAATGTTTTTGCATGTTTATACACTGGGCTTAAGAGCAGGAAATCTCATGCTCACACTGCCTCCAAAAACAGTACTGTAGAAGCTTTTTCAATAGACCAGAGGATCATGATTTCATTGTCCTCCAAGAGAAGTGTTATTTAGATTGTGCTCATCGTGTTAATATTTGTATTTACTAGTGGTGTCAAACGATTAAAAAATAATAATAATAATCGCACATTTTTCCTGAAATTAATTAATTCTACCTGACAATACAGTTTTTAATTATACTTTAATGCAATAATTTCAAATTCATGCTTAAAATTAATGTTGAAACAACAAAGAACGTACACTGCCCTCCAAAAGTTTGGAAACGCTCTAGAAAAGTGGGGTTTTGGACAATATTGGTATGATTCCTTTGTAATGTGTGATCATTTTGCACTGGTAAGGGACAACACAAACTACAAAAACATATTTTATTACATAAATAGTTTATACATAGAAAAAAAACTCCAAAAATAGCCACCATTAGCAGTTAGTACAGCTCTGCATAATCTGGGCATCCGAGCTGTCAGTTTAGTCAAACATTGACTTGATCTATTACTCCAAGCCTCCCGAAGGATTGGACAAAGATGACTGACACTGGTTGGACACTTCTTACAGCTATCACGGTCCAGTTCCTCCCATAGTAGCTCAATTGGGTTGAGGTCAGGTGATTGTTGAGGCCATTCCATGGCAAACACGATGGCCTTCAATGATAATGTCAAGTTACTTTAATGTATTTGCAACAAAAAATGATAAGGATTTATGCTGATATCATCCCAAACCACACTTTGCCACATTTTTTTATGACTGAAGGCAAGCATCACTGATTCCAACTGATGTCTCTATGATTTTTTTCCCTAATATTTAACCATTGACTATAACCATTCAACATTAGAGTGTAATTGAGAGCTGTCACTTTAACATTTATTAGACTTCTAAAATAACTAAAATAAAATAACTTCTATTTTAAGTTTTAACTTGAAACAATCTTTACATAAACCAAGTATAATAAATGTGATATAGGCTAGCAAGAAAATATAGCCAAAAGTAATGAAACCCTGAATTATATAAAATTCTAAATTATATAAAGATAAAGCTTAAAACTACAGAAGTTGTTCATTTCCTCTTTTTAGCAGCTGATTATTAGTATATTTTGATTATTAGAAATTCATGGAATTTCTGGAATGTCATGGAAATTTAAAAGGTCTAATCCAGACATTGAAAGTTATGGAATTTTATATATTTTTTTTTAATCCAAGTCATGGAACATCAGGGATTTTTGTTTGTTGCTTTAAATTTTTGTTTTCATTTATCAAAATGTAAATGTTTGATACCGTTTTTTTTTCTGTGTTGTTTCATGCGTTTGCCTATTGTTGCGTTTAATCTATTTTTCATCGCCATATTATTCCCTTCCCACTCGTCAACTAGCAATCACTTAAGTAAAATGCAGTCACCAGGAAAATGTAAATTTCAAGAGTTTTGGCTACATAATGACCACTTCAAAGACTGGAAAGATGAACTTGATTACAAAGAGAAAATCCTTTGGAGCATTTAATTCCTAAAAAGCATAAAAACATAAATGAATTTCTATTGAAACAGAATTTTTTTTTAAAAAAAAGCGCATATAACAGGTGAAAGAAAAAAAATGTATGTCTGTTTTGTACTAAAAACCTCTGTGAACAAGTAAATAAGGCTTGCAATGGTTGGATCATTTGGCTTAGAGTGGGAACCCTGGACATTGCATCCTCGCAGTTTTATTTGGGTTTGAATACGATACAACGTTTTAATATAGCCTAATACAGCGTGCGCCGGCACATTTGTGCATGCATTTGCAGAGCATGCACTATGAGCATAGTATAATGGCTGACAGGACAAGCAAGTTTTTACCGACATATGGCCTGGCAACATCTCATCTGACTTTTCTACTGAAGCTCCTCTTTATTGGTACCGTTTCCACACTCGTTTGACTCGCGTCTAGTGCTGAAGTAAAGTTGGAGCGCGTGTCTGAAAAGTCTCCCAGTTGATGTGCTCTGCATATCTAAATGCTTGGTATGGCTTTTCGTTAGAAGTTGTGGGTGGGGTGGCCAAACCTAGCCCCACCCATGCGTTAACTGCGTTAAATATTTTTAACACTTTAAAATCGCCTGTGTTAACACGCTAATTTTGACACCACTAGTATATACACCAGTGAATCTCACAAAGAAATGTTTGTCATGTTTTGCCTAAGAATGGAAAAAAAGGAAATTAAATCATTTTACTTATTTTAGTACATTTAGGATCAATTGTTTCATTATTTATGAAACTAAATGTATTATTTAAGACAATTGAGAATATCACCACCCCAAATTCTAAATTCAAAAATATATAAATGATTCTATAAAAATCGTTCTAAAAATGTAAAAATATATTACACTATACCATTGATTTCAATTCGAATGAACATAAATGAGATATGTTAAATTAGTGTAGATTATTGAGAAATTAGGGAAAATATTTAAATGGACTTAAATGGAAATCTTAAAGAAAACAGGCACCATTTTATGCAAATGTTTATGGGATTCACCAATTCTTCCTTCAGTCTGTAGTCAAGTCATATCAAAGATAGATGTACAGTATACTCTCCAAATGTTAAAATATTTAAGAAAGTCAGCAGTATTACATAGAGTTCCAGCGAATCGGAAAAAGGACAGGCTGTTTGTTTTATTTGTTTAGCTTGTCGTTCTTTGCATCTGGAGGCTTGCATTGATAGCAACTTTCCTCCTGCTCAGTTTTCTTAAGTTCCAGTGACTTGTCAGCAACAATGCTCAGACTGAGCTAGTGTAAAACTACAATGCCTTTTGGATAATGAATGAGGGAGTTTAAGCAAAGTGTGAAAGTGTTATGTTCAGAACAATATTTTATTTATAGATCCATCGTTTCAAATCATTCCACTGAACCATTGTATCATTTAAATGTGCCATGTCCCTTTTGTTTTCATTTCTTAATTTGCTCATTGTTTTATTAGTGCTTTTGTCAGTAAGTGGGCAGTGCCTACATGATTATTGCTGTAGATGTTTATTTGTTACCGTCTTTCCAGTTGGACCATTTAATCTATTGGGCTATAAGGGAACGAGACATTTCAACAGCAAAATCATTTTGTTGTTGGAGTATCAATGATAATCTTCACATTTAGAACTGTCAAAAAAGTCTGAATCTCCCTGAATCCTTGGTCAGTGTTAAATACATGAACTATTGATAGGTCATGGCATCATTTTGGTGTGATTTTAAAAATGACCTGTAAACATTTTCTTGTTTGTCATCAGTACTGTCATTTTACCCTGCACGTTTTAGCATAGGTCATGTTTATGTAAATGGCTTCTTTAAGCCACACTTTGCAACTTGGAAAGAAACTGGTGTTACATTCCTATCTGATGCAAAACCTTATAAATGTATTAATGTAGTCAACCTGAAGAGTAATTTAAATAAAAAGTGAAGAAACATACACTTCCGTTTGTTCTCTTCAGATGTACATGTCTTTAGATGTATATAGATTTATTAATTCTCCGTAATACATATTTTATTTATATATATATACACACACACACACTCACGCATGTGCAGCTAAAAAAATCTGAATATCATGATTTTTTTTTTTTTGTTTTTTTTTGTAACTCAATACAGCTCACGAAAGTCAAAAATCCAGTATCTCAAAATATTAAAATATTTACATTTGAGTTTCATTAAATGACCATCCCTACAGTATAAACTCCAGTTATGTCTTGTTCTTTGAAACCACACTAATGGGGAAGACTGCTGACTTGGCAATGGTCCAGGAGACAATCATAAGTCACAGAAGGTCATTACTGAATGGGGTGGCTGTTTACAAAGTGACGCATCAAAGCATATTAAATGCAACGTTGACTGGAAGGAAGAAATTGTGTAGGCAAAGGTGCACAAGCAACAGGGATGACCGCAAGCTTGATAATACTGTCAAGTAAAGCCGATTCAAACACTTGGGAGAACTTCTCAAGGAGCAGAATGAAGCCGGAGTCAGCGCATCAAGAGTCTCCACACTTAGACGTCTTCAGGAAAAGGACTACCAAGCCACTTCTGAAACCGAAATGACAGCAGAAGCATCTTACCTGGGCTAAGGAGAAAAACAACTGGACTGTTGCTCAGTGGTCCAAAGTCCTCTTTTCAGATCAAAATTTTTATGTTGAAATCATGGTCCCAGAGTCTGAAGGAGAGGCACAGAATCCAAGTTGCTTGAAGTCCAGTATGAAGTTTCTGAAGTCAGTAATGATTTGGGATGTCATGAGGTCTGCTGGTGTTGGTCCATTATGTTTTATCAAGTGCAAAGTCAATGCAGCCATCTACCAGGAGATTTTGGAGCACTTTAATGCTTCCGTCTGCTGACAAGCTTTATGAAGATGCTGATTTCCTTTTCCAGCAGGACTTTAGCACCTGCCCGCAGTGCAACAACCACTTGCAAGTGGTTTGCTGGCCATGATATTACTGTGCTTTATTGGCCGGCCAACATGCCTGACCTGAACCCCATTGAGAATCTATGGGATATTTTCAAGAGAAAGATGAGAAACAGTCGATCCAACAATATAGAGAAGATCTGAAGGCTCATTAGTGCCTCAGCAGTGCCATAGGCTAATTACGTCCATGCCACACTTCACTGATGCTGTAATTTGTGCTAGGAGCGAGTCATTTTCTGTAATATGTGACCCTGGACGACGAAACCAGTCTTAAGTGTAAATTTTTCAAAAATTAGGTTTATATATATTCTGAAAGTTGAATAAATAAGCTTTCAACAGATGTATGGTTTGTTGAGATCGGACAATATTTGGCTGAGATACAACTAAACTCAGCAAAAAAAGAAACGTCCTCTGACTTTCAACTGTTTTTACTTTCAGTAAACTTAATGTGTAAATATTTGTATGAACACTAAAAGAGTCAACACCATAAGACATAAACTAAAAATGTTTCACAATGTGTCCCTGAATGAAGGGAGGCTCAAAATTAAAAGTACCAGTCAGTATCTGGTGTGGCCACCAGCTGCTTGAAGTACTGCAGTGCATCTCCTCCTCATGGACTGGACCAGATTTGTCAGTTCTTGCTGTGAGATGTTACCCCACTCTTCCACCAAGGCACCTGCAAGTTCCTGGACATTTCTGCGGGGAAAGGCCCTAGCCCTCACCCTGCGATCCAACAGGTCCCAGACATGCTCAATGGGATTGAGATCCGGGCTCTTCGCTGGCCATGGCAGAACATTGACATTGCTGTCATGCAGAAACTCACGCACAGAACGAGCAGTATGGCTGGTGGCATTGTCCTGCTGGAGGATCATGTCCGGATGAGCATGCATAAAGGGTACCACATGAGGGAGGAGGATGTCTTCCCTGTACCGCAAGGCATTGAGATTGCCTGCAATGACAACAAGCTCAGTCCGATGGTGATGTGATATGCCGCCCCAGACCATGACGGACCCCCCACCTCCAAATCGATCCCGCTCCAGGGTACAGGCCTCGGTGTAACGCTCATTCCTTCGACGATAAACACGAATCCGTCCATCTCCCCTGGTGAGACAAAACCGTGACTCATCAGTGAAGAGCACTTTTTGCCACTCCTGTCTGGTCCAGCGAAGGTGGGTTTGTGCCCATAGGCGGCGTTGTTGCTGGTGATGTCTGGTAAGGACCTGCCTTACAACAGGCCTACAAGCCCTCAGTCCAGCCTCTCTCAGCCTATTGCGGACAGTCTGAGCACTGATGGAGGGATTGTGTGTTCCTGGTGTGACTCGGGCAGTTGTTGTGGCCATCCTGTACCTGTCACTCAGGTGTGATATTCGGATGTACCGATCCTGTGCAGGTGTTGTTACACGTGGTCTTCCACTGCAAGGATGATCAGCTGTCCTTCCTGTCTCCCTGTAGTGCTGTCTCAGGCGTCTCACAGTGCGGACATGGCAATTTATTGCCCTAGCCACATCAGCAGTCCTCATGCCTCCCTGCAGCATGCCTAATGCACGTTCACGCAGATGAGCAGGGACCCTGGGCATCTTTCTTTGGGTGTTTTTCACAGTCGGTAGACAAGTCTCTTTAGTGTCCTGCGTTTTTAGAACTGTGACCTTAAATGCCTACTTTCTGTAAGCTGTTAAGGTCTTAACGACCATTCCACAGGTGCATGTTAATTAATTGATTATGGTTAATTGAACATGCATGGAAAACATTGTTTAAACCCTTTACAATGAAGATCTGTAAAGTTATTTGGATTTTTACAACATTATTGTTGAAATGCACAGTCCTGAAAAAGGGACGTTTCTTTTTTTGCTGAGTTTATTTGAAATCTGCAATCTGAGGATGCAAAAAAATAAAAATACTGAGAAAATTGCCTTTAAAGTTGTCCAAATGAAGTTCTTAGCAATGCATATTACGTATCAAAAATTAAGTTTTTATACATTTACAGTACGAAATTTACAAAATATCTTAATGGAACATGATCTTTACTTAATATCCTAATGATTTTTGGCAAAAAAAATGTTTTGATAATTTTGACCCATACCATGTATTTTTGGCTATTGCTAGAAATATTTCCCAGCGACTTAAGACTGGTTTTGTGGTCCAGGGTCACATATGTGCTGCTAACAAAGTATTGAGTGCATAAATGAACATGCTTTAAAGAAGCTGAACTTTTTTGCAAATCTGTTTTTTGATTGATCTTAGGAAATATTCCAATATTTTGAGATACTGGGTTTTTGCCTTTCATGAGCTGTAAGCTCTAATCATCAAAATTAAACCAAAAAAACTTTGAAATGTTACTTTACATGTAATGAATCTAGAATATATGAAAGTTTCAATTTTCTAAATGTTACAATAAAAAAAAAAGACAAAAATGAACTTTTTCCACAATATTAATTTTTTTGAGCTGCACATGTACGTGTGTGTGTGTATATATATATATATATATATATATAGATCCAACGATCAGAAATAAAAGCTTCCAAAAAAAAACTAAAAAAAAAACCTATATATATATATATACAATGGGGTTTTTTTATTTTTTATTTTATTTATTTATTTATTTATTTTTTTTGAAGCTTTTATTTCTGATCGTTGGATCTTTCTATTCATCAAAGAATCCTGAAAAATAAATAAAGAAATACTCAACTGTTTTAAATACTAAAAATATTCATAATAAATGTTTCTTGAACAGCAAATCAGCATATTAGAATGTTTTCTGAAGGATCATGTGACACTGAAGACTGGAGAAAATGATGCTGAAATGCTGAAAATGTTTCTTTGATCACAGGAATAAATTACATTTTAAAATATATTCAGACAGAAAGCAGTTACTTTAAATAGTACAAATATTTAACAGTATTACTGCTTTTGCTGTATTTTGGATCAAATAAACTGTCATAAGATGTCAAACACGGCTTTACTGAGCTCAACGGCTCTAGCCCGAGCAGATATTAATGGAACGCTATTGGCTATTTTAAAAAGTGGGTGGGGCTATTCAATATCGCTCACCCTGTTTTCCTGTTTCAGTTGAAATTACATCACCACACAGAAGAACGTTGCGTGTTCTAAGGCACTTCAGTGGACCTTTAAAAACTGCATGACATTTCTCACAAGGGAGGTAACAACGGCACTGTTCCTGAAGAAAATGAACTTAAAAGTTTCACTATAAGTAGAGTTGCTCCTGCTTATCACATTTGAGAGAAACTCACAGAGGTAATTCACCAGCTTAATCTCTCTCTTTCCATCTGTCTGTCTGTCTAAACTACATTATTAACTGTATAGTCTGCTATCTCAAGCGTCATTACTAGGTCTAAAATTATGTTTTGGAATTAGCAACGAATGCGTTGAATGAAATTAGTCCTACTCACAATAGCATTTTAAGGACAAAATTGGACGAATGCCTTGAAATATATCATTTGATCGATATCTTGAGGTGTGGTAACCGTAGTATAGCAGAATAATTGACTTTGGTCCACTGCATTATTTTCTAGGAATTCAACGGCCGTTATTAATTATTCCTTACATATTCTTATGACATCATAACATCCGGAAAACAAAGCTTGTAGTCCAAATGAGCCGTTCATTGTAGTTTTTGAAAGGGCATTTTTAAAAAACGAAATATCTCCCTTTGGAGTGGAGATTTGTAACTCTGTCAATCTTTTTTTATGCACAAACATACCACACAGCTTAATAGGACCCCTTTTAAAATCGTCATCTCTTTATTTACAACGGTTTACATGAAGTTTCACAGAAACATCTCTCTTTCTTTTCACTGGACTCAGCGTAACAGTGCGAGCTCAAACTTTAGCAGTTCTTCTTCTTGCACACAAACAGCCCTGAAATATCAGCCATACTACATGAACACATTATGATTGTACAAAACAAAATGAACAGAACCATCATCCATAATCCCTTGATAAATGGTTTAAAGAAAAGGAAGAAAGCAGGAACATACGCAGTTCAACTTACAAGTGACACTTTTTTTTCCCACAAAACAATAAAAAGCTAGCTTGCTCAATCTAGGCCTACAAATTCTTCAAACACCTTCTCAAAATGTCCTTTGAGAGGAAGACAAAATGTTTCCAAAGAAAAAGTTTAAAGGATGTCCAGTTGTAAATCACTGTGGAGATTATCCACTGACTCGTCAGGAAATAAAGATCAGGCCAATTTGACAAACTATCAGCATTACTGGGCTGTTTTTCCAAGACAAATATTAAAAAACATCACAGACTAAGGTGATTACTTTGGAAATATGGACAACATTTCTATGGCTTAGTCTAAAAATGTAAAAGGGTTTTATGGTCAGGCATGCAGAGTAGTAAAAGTGGAAAGCCAACATGTACAAAATATTCATATTAAAGGTGCCAAATAATTTATCTTATCCGCAGTGTTTATGCCATCTATCAGAACAGTACATTCTGAAGATGAAAACCAACTCACAAGAGATTTAAAAAAGAAAAAGTACAAAATGTCTTCAAGAAACAAACCTACGGTTTTTGTGATGGGAGTGGACCAGCTAACAGGAAACAATCACACATTTTAATCTGAGCATGCCTATGAACATGAAAAACAGACTTATCGATTATTAACCAGGTTAAACCGGTCACAGTGGTTAACAAGAATTACACCTTTATTAATGACCCCTCCAAATACAAGCTACGGCCCAAGATCTGTAGACCAAATAATACCGGTACAGTGTTTCAAATGTAAATATGACTACTACTAAGTAAGCCATTTCAGCATAAGCGGCAAAAATGTTCTTCCCTTTGGCAGTACAGAGAATCTCACAAAACCTGACAAGAACATGCCCAAGTGATATTTCTATCACAAATTAGCATTTTTGAGTTTTTTTAATGATATATTAATTAAATACCTAAAAACAAAATGGGGTGAAATGTGACCTGGATGCGTTTATGTGAGATTCTGGGATTCACCCAGTAAGGATATCCACCTCTTCCCAAACCTGTAATGACTCACAGAATTTGCATAATTAACATAATAAACATCATGTTGGAGGAAAAAAACAAAACAAAATTAACCTGTTCAGTTGAACATTACAACATGCAAACAAAAGATTTCTTGTTCAAAAAAAATGCAGAAATTATCAGGATTTATAAATCAAGAAATAGACATGACACAGTCTCTTATCTGCAACTTGTTTTCAAAAAATCAAAATCAAGAAATACCTTAATGTAACAAGAACCGTTTCTGATGTTTCACTCCAAATCATCAGTGACAGCTGATGAAAACTTCGTTCAACATTGTCCAACAAATAGAACTTCCCTCATATACATTTGGGGGTCTCAGAAAAGATCCACACAAAATGATGAATCTAAACACTTTGAACACTAATATCACATGGTTATTTTTCTATAATATACATACTCTGACAAATAGACATACTTTTGAAAGCTATGGGTACAAAGGGGAATCTCTAGCTACCCCTTTGTTCTTAAAAAAAAGTGCAATCCGACACCACAGTCCTGTCTTTCCAGCAACTTCAGCTGTGTACCGTCACAACTCCAACCGTCCGTCTGTACGGCAGAAGTTCGCTCCAGTTAATGCATCATCTTAGCATTGATTGCCTGACGCAAACATTTAGGAAGGTGAGAAATATTAAAAACAAAAAAAAACAAAAAAAAAACGTGACGCAAGCAGGTCAATGAGCCCTTCCTCTTCCGAACTCATTGAGTCAATTTTACGAGTTTCTGTATATGTGGATGGGCAAATCGAGAAGAGCGGCATCAGTCGAGAAGGTGTTTTCGAGTTCCCACTCGTGAGCGATTGGAGCGGCGAATGTCAAACTTTGAGTCTTTGCACCTCTGGCAGATGTACGTCTCGGGGACGTTGGACTTGCGGATTTTGGCACATGAGAGGTGGATCCAGGTGTTGCACTGGTTGCATTCGATCATCGCCCTTCCGGCGAATGGCTTCATGCAGAAACATGTCACTAGGTCCCAGGAGTCATCATCTGCAAAAAGAAAGACGGTAAATTCAAAGATATATGTACACACAACTGTAATCTACATCTGACAACGGCAGACTCCAAAAGGAATAGCCCTGAAATACTTCAAGTGAAAAGCAAACTTCAAAAACAGACGGTGATGTCATTTCGAACAAAATCAGGACAATCAGGAGTTTTAGAATTTTTTTGTTCAGATTTTTTTCTTAAAAAAAGTGGCAGTGTACCAGTGAAAAACTTTTTCAGAAACTGAAAAAACTAAATTACTGAAAAAACAAGCAAACTGCGATCCAAACAAATGTGAGAAAAGTGAGAATTAGGACATAAAAATTTGCAATACATTTTTTATTAAAACATATATATACACCAAAAAACTTAATTCCAAAATCGCAATTACAAAAGTAAAGTCCAAATTGTAAGATATAAAATCACAATTGCAAGGAAAAAGTCAGAATTGTGAGATAAAAAGCTGCAATTAACGTATAACTCATAATTGTAAGAAAAAAGGTATAAACTCTATTAACTTATAATAGTTACCAGCTGGTAAACATCTTCAATCCACTAGTGGTATGAAAGCCTGTTTGCGCCACTAAATACAAAATAAAAAACAGTCATTCTCACAATTCCTACTTTTTTCTTACAATTGCAAGACTCCTTGCAGAATTTTGAGTTTATATCTACCAATTCTTACTTTATAATACACAATTTCTACCTTATATCTCACAGTTCTGTAAAAAAAAAAAAAAAAAACAGAACTTTGAGATGTAAACTCCCAGTTAGGCGAAATAAGTCCAAAATGTGAGATAAAAAGTCGCAATTACGTTTTTTGTTTTCATAGCAGAAACCAAAAAACAGAACTGCAAAATGTAAACTTGCAATTACATATTGTGTGATATAAACTTTGATATAAAATTGTGAGAAAAAAAAAGTTGTGTTAATTTTGACAGCAAATTTTGATTTTGATTTAGTCAGTCTTTTGACTAAAATGCCATTTAGTTTTAGTCATATTTTAGTCATCTGAATAGTTTCTAGTTTAAGTCGACTAAATATCATAAGATTATAGTCGACTAAATCTACAATAAATTTAGTCGGTGAAAATTGAATGGGTTTAGTTACAGTGCAATGCATTTATTAGGGATTTCTCTAAAATTTCCAAACTCATTATATAGGTTTGATATTAAGGTTTAATCATGATAAACACACAATTTAACTGCAGTGTTACACAACATGCCTTAATATTAAAATGAAATAAAACCACTTCTCATAAATAACATGAAATACAGATGGTTATATCGGCTAATTATGCATTCTTTATAGTAACTCGTTTACCAAATTCTTCATTCTTTCAAACAGACATGTTTATTTCTATAAATGAATTTAGATTCATCTTTAGGGCTACGTAAGTGACTCAGTCAAGAGCAGTGAGTGGTTTTCTGTCTTTCTTTTGTTGCTTGATTAACATCAGTGACTTGGACAATAGCAACTAAATGTGGCTGCTACCCCTTTAAAACTGAATGCACAAACGCAATGGATGCAATGCACTGATACACTTTCTCCCTACGGTTTATGTTCATTTAAAATGTAATCGGCTGTGTTTACGTGAATACTCGTCAAAACGGACAATTCGAGATCACTTTGTGTGTATTTCTCAGTTCATGCAACGTGAAAGAGTGCTTTCTGTGTGTATGCGTCGGTGTCTGCACTCAGAAAACAAGACAGAATCGAGTTCTCTCTTGCGTCGTCAAATTTATCCATATGTATGCATTTCTTGTACTCCCACATATTGGTCTTTTTTTGTACCGTTTTATAAGACATATCAACATATTACGCAACAGATTTTTCTGAATGAATCTCTTTCAAAATCGTCTCTCCCTAACATTTTCGTCTCGTTTTTATTTGTTGACGAAAATGCCAGTAGATTTTCGTCATTCAAAAAGAGTCTTATATCGTATCGTTTCCGTCTGTGAAAAAAATGGTTCTCGACGAAAATTATTTGTCAACGAAATTAACACTGGATAAGTCACAACTGTGTTATTCGATTTACTTTTTACATTTATTTTTTCTTTCATGGCAGAAACAAGCTTCCAAACTACTACTGGTATGGAAGCCCATTTGGGCCACTGCATAAAAAAAGTAACAAAAGGTCAATTATCACACAATTCGGAGTCTTTGCAAATGATAAGTCCTGGCACAGAGTTTCGAGTTAATATCCCACGATTCTTACTTTATAACATGCAATTTGTGACTTTGTATTATACAATTCTGAGAAATAAGTCAGAAATGTGAGATAAAATGTCACATTTTCCCTTTTTTTTCCCCCAACAATCTTCGTACATTGGTCCAGGTTAAAAAAGGAAACTTTGTTGTAAGTATAATTGGGCCTGAAACGTCCGGCTTACCTGAATCCACCATAATGTCCTCATCATCCCCCGATCCATCCTCATCTCTAAACACCACCTGTTTCCCCTGACGCATCACAGTTCTTTTACCAGAAAAACCTTCTACTTTCAAGACTACCGCCTCGTCTTGAGATTCTAAGGGTTTCTCGACATCCTCCGACTTTGGACTTGTACTTTTAGAACCGTTCCAGCAAGGACGGCCAACATCAGGCTCCTCTTTGCACATTGCTGGGCCTGGTGAACTCGGGACAGATTTTGGCGACTTGTCGATGCCAGTGTGCGTAGGCTGGTCTCTACCCACGTCACTGGTTGGTACAGGGATGCTGAAGTAATCTTCCGGTTCTTCTTTGATGGTACATCCATAACTGGAGATCTCACCTTCGGCACTGGGAGGAGTAAACGGGGCGAAAGAACTAAATTCCTCATGCTTATTCTTCCTCAGCTTCTTCTTCTTCTTTTTCACCTTGTCGGCCTTCGTTCGACCTTCAAGGAGAAGGCCTGCCAATTTCGGACGCTTCTGAGGCTCGGAATCCTCGCTTGGGGGTCTTTTGAATCCAGCGAAGCTCTTGCGGTTTTTGGGCGGGGGCTCGTCCGGAGACGAGAGGCCGCAGCCCAGCCTTTGGTTGTCCCATCCATCGCTGTCTGCAGTGCTGCCGGTGCTGTTAGGAGGACTAGAGCTGTTCCTCAAGTGTGCCTCCTGTGAACAGTGATTGAAAACACCATTTTAACCACTGATTTTCTTAAATCAAGACATTGGTCTGAAAAACTGGAGATGAACAAACAGTGACCGAATAACTTCACTGCATGTTTCAAGAAGACTTATGGCGAAATCAATAAACAAAAATCATCCACACCCACAAATCCTGCTGGTTATGGGTGCAATATTTAATGACAAAAAATGCAGACCACACTGGTGCAAGATGAAAATGCCTACTTGCATTAAATTAACATCTGTAAGATGGAACATTTCACATTTTACAATATGATAAAGGCTTGCACACCTGAATCATTCATAGTTCAGTACGAACTTGGAAATCCCACACACTACTCAAACTTACATCATTACGAAACTTTATTATAAACATTTCAGGCTAATAAAATCTCATAACGACGCAAGTTCAGCATTGTAAAAGGATTTATACGTTTTGACTCTTATAAAGCCTAAAATGTAAGAACAAGTAATCATGAAAATTCTTATTCTCTATTTTTATTAGATCAATCAGTTCAGTGATAAGAAGCACTGAGCACTAAACAATTAACTTAATCACCAAGTAAAAACATGATTACCTATATTTAAAGAACGTCAACACCAGCGCAAAGTGACTGGTAAAAAAAGTGACCATCACAAACCAGGGCAAGCGAAGCAAAGTGCCAAGCAAAGCGCTTGTAGAGTCACTCGTAAAATTAAAAACTACCACCTAAGAGAAACAAATTACTGGTCCTCAGAAATGCAAGCATCTGTGCAATGAAACCGCACTCTGTAAAAATAAAGCACACAAATGTCAAGTTTATGAACTTCCGCTGTATGTTCAGAGAACTTAAAACCTCCCCCTCATTTTGCTGTCAAAGCGTAATCAGCTTTCTTGGTCACGACTAATGAGCTCAGAAGCACATGGATCCCACATCAATGGTGGATTATTTTGGTGCATTTCTCACGGGTCCATCTCTGTCTACCCTTACTTTTGTTTATACCCTCATTTACTGTTGTTATTAAAGCCATCGTTATTTGTGCGCTATGAAGGGCTATGTCTCCTCTGTGCTGAGCAGCCTGCGGAAACAAAGCAAGTAGTAAGCAAATAAATAATAATGTAGGACTGAATTAGAGGAACTAGGTAATCAAATGATCTTTCCAAAAACAGACTCTATATAAGCTGAAAGGATGTGGAAAACACATTATGAAAGCACTAGCTGTTCCAAAACATAGTGAGCTGCCTACCTAGACATCATTCTAGATGACAGGCATCTGTTGATGTAAAGCCTGTTCCAATAACAAGATATATTCAGAAAGAAAACACTTCAAAATGCACTGCAACAAGCTCAAAAAAATGCAATCAAAATGGAAGAGTAGAAGCCTAAAGTTGGATATTTTTACTAGATATTAGCGTTTTTGATGTCTAATTCATCAGATGACAATGTGGAAGCTAAATTCACAAATGTACCATTTGGTCAGAAAAAAAAAAAAAAAAAAAGACAAAAAACTTGAGTTTTATTCCAGTACTGATCACTGAATTGAATCAACATTGAACCAACTCAAAAAATACAGTTGTGGTCAAAAGATGTTAACCATCTTACCAAAACAAGAGGGATTATACAAAATGCATGTTATTTTTTGTTTGGTACTGACATGAATAGGATATTTCCCTTACATACAGTCTACAAGAGAAAATAGTTGAATTCATATAAATGACCCTGTTCAAAAGTTTACATACGCTTAATTCTTAAAGACTGTTAATTCCTGAATGACCCAAAGCCGTCTTTTTTTTTTTTTAGTGATAGTTGCTCATGAGTCCCTTGTCTGTACTGAACAGTTAAACTGTTAGCTGTTCTTCAGAAAAATCCTATTCAAAAATCCTTGAGACCCATCTTTTCACACTGAGGACAACTGAGATACTCATATGCAACTATTACAGGAGGTTTCAAAAGCTCACTGGTGCTCCAGAAGGAAAAAACATAGCATTAAGAGCCAGAAGCATAAACTTTTGAACAGAATGAAGATGTAAATTTTTCATATGTATCATATTTTTTAGTACTGTCCCTCAGATGCTATTTAAGAAACTTAAAAGATAAAATAAGTTACATTTACCCTGATCTTCAAGTTTCCCCCCCCCGGCTCTAAATGTATGCGTTGAACCTTCTGTAATAGTTGCATATGAGTCCCTCAATTGTCCTCAGTGTGACAAGATTGAGACTCATGATGGAAAATACTCCTGAACAACTATCACTAAACAAAACAAACACAGCTGTGGGTCATTCAGGTAACAACACAGTATTAAGAATCAAGCGTATGTAAACTTTTGAACGGGGTCATTTTTATAAATTCAACTATTGTTTTCTCTTGTGGACTATATGTAAACGTCTTTAATGTGAAATATCTTATTCCGGTCAGTGCTAGATTAAAAAATAATGTGCATTTTGCATGATCCCTCTTATTTTGGTAAAATAATTAACATTTTACAGATTCTGCAAGGTGTATGTAAACTTTTGACCTCAACTGTAGTTTATATAATTGCTTTATGGCAAAATTTGTATTTGTCTCATATTTAATGACATTTACATCATTGATTGGATTTTTTTCCAGTAAATCTCCAGCAAAGCTTTGACACAATTTGTTTTGGGCAAAGAGCTATTTAAATAGAGATGACCTGACTTGGGTTTTAACCTAAAGTCACCTATTCTTATCCCAATAAACTGGTTTTACCATTGTAAAACATAGAAAGTTTGACCCTCTTGTTCTGGTGTATCGTCATTGATCTACACTGATCTTGCACATTGTGTTATTATCTAACCAACATGCCAGTGTCAATTAACAGTTGAGTGTCCCATGCACTTTGTAAGCAGTTAGGATAGCACCCTATGTAGGTAGCTCACTGGGTTTTGGAACACTTGTGGCTATTATCGGCCCTCATGCATTTCCCTGCAACAGAGTTTCCTCGATTTAGCCTCCATCCATTTGAAGGATCCATTAAAGGGAAGACCTGAAACTGAAGTGTTTGCGTATGAACACACACTGCTGTTGTGAAGAATGGCACTTAGAGACAGGGTCTGAGATGAGAATGGAGGAGACTGGAGTGGCCCTCTTACCCTGGGAGGGAGGGCTGAGGTTTTTTTGAAGGGGGGATGTCTCTCAGCGGCCGTGACATAAGAGCCACCACCATTTCTGCGGATCAAACAAGAGCGTCAGCAGCAAAGCAGCTTTTTTTTGCCACCAAAAAGAAAACAAAACTCCCATGTACACCCAGTGCCTCTGGA
This sequence comes from Cirrhinus molitorella, assembly GCA_033026305.1. Lineage (NCBI taxonomy): Eukaryota > Metazoa > Chordata > Actinopteri > Cypriniformes > Cyprinidae > Cirrhinus > Cirrhinus molitorella. The sequence goes on from CM065137.1 coordinate 32,642,463, forward strand.
GGTCAAAGTGTCAGAGCGATCTTGAGGAAAGCAAGGCCGCTTCACCCTGCAACACTGACAGCACTTTCTATCAAACGTAAAAGCACAGTGAGTAGCATTTTACCACAAACTCATCTCAGTTACATCACTTAGACAATATAATACTCACCTCCTGTGGATAAGGAATATAACCGGCATATGCAAGCACAAAAGTGCAGAACTTGTTGAAATCTTCCACCGTCCGTTTCCGCTTAAATGTCGAACTGTAGCCCTGCAATAAAAACAACGTCAAAACACATCTTATAAAGTGACTATTTTTATCTTTTACAGGGTTTTAAAGGGCAAAACACCATTTCATTCTTTAAAAAAAAATTCAGCGGTCGTTAAGCGAAGTGGAAACGAAAGTATGTATGTCCCATCAAGTATTAATTATTGAGTATTGATGATTTTGAATTTGGAGGATAAAATTAGATGGAAGTTTTTCGACATATCCTAACTGTATTGAACCGGAGCGCAGAGTATGCAAGCTAGACAAGACGAGCATTTGTGGTGGAAAAGTGTATAAATATTCATTTATTTAAGAAAATGGCTGATCGTTTTGCTAGATAAGACACTTATTCCTTGTCTGGGATCATTTAGAGCCCTTTGAAGCTGCATTTAAACTGCATTTTGAAAGTTTAAACCCCCAGCCACTGTTTTAGTCCACTAAACAGGGTTCCCACTTTAAGCCAAATGTCTTTTCCCTGACTTTCACTGATTAAAAAGCTGAATTTCCATGACATATAATGAATGGATCTATCCATTTGCAAGCTTTGTTTACAGACGTTTTAAGTACAAAACACACATATACATTACTTTTTACCTGTTAAAAGCACTTTGATATTTTCCTACAGAAATTAATGTATGTTTTTTTATGTTTTCTCAGAACCTAACCATAACAATAGGCAAAAAGTGTGAAACAGTGCGATAAAACAAAATGTGTATAGAAAAATTACATTTTAATTAACTGAAACAAAAAACTTAAAGCAACAAACAAAAATCCCTGATGTTCCATGACTTGGACAAAACAAATATAAAACTTCCTGACTTTCAATGTCTGGAATAGACCTTTTAAAATTCCATGATATTCCAGAAATTCCATGACCCGTGGGAACCCTGACTATATGGAGAAAATTCTTGAAATGTGTTCCTCAAAAAACAATTTCTTTATGACTAAAGAAAGAAAAACATTAACATCTTGGATGACAAGAGGGTGTGTCAATTATCTGTGAATTTTTGTTTTGAAAGTAAACTAATCCTTTAATGAACTTTGTGCATTTCTGTCATTCTAAACCAAGGGTAAAGCATGAAAAACATTTAACAAAAAAGTATAAGAAACATGGAACAAAACTACTAAGGATTACATTAACATATAATTTCTAGACCATTTATGTCACCAAATGGATCTAAAAAAAACAACAACGAATGACTACTAATGACTGCTTTCAAACAGGTAGTCCCACCCCAAACACATGCCATTGGTTGAGTCATTGTTGCTGACCTGGGTTGGAAACAATGTTCAAACAAAGTGTTATAGTGTCTTTACAGAAAAACAGTTTACTTACAAATGGTGTATGATTATATCCAAGTCATCAGGCTGCATTATTTCAACACCTTTTCCAATTTTTGAAGAATTGTTTAATAGCAGAATATCTGGTGAAAAACTACATTACCCATGTTTTTTTTTTTTTGTTTTGTTTTTTTTTACTTTATTTCTTATAAATCTAGTCTCTGCTTTACTTTTCCAATCGGAGGCTGTAGGAGTGCAGTGTGCGCGCATGCGCATTCGCGAACTGGCTCTGTCAACTGTGCAAATATTCGACATATTGACAACTACAAACGACACATCACCGTCATTTAATTACACGATTGACACCAATGTAAATTCGCCTGATTCACTACCCGCTTGCATCGACAAAACTCCATATTTAATGTAAAAAAAAAAAACGTATTTAATAATGTGACCGAGTATTAAAAGGCTTGTCTTAGCAACTCCGTGCACGTTGACTGAACACTAACAGCCCGAAAATAATACGAAACGAGCTTAACAAAACAAATCTGCTATGGGAGTTGTGAAAACGGTGAGGAAAAGCCGAAAAAAAGTCGACTCCGATCTTCTTTAATTCATCTAATAATGAAGCACTGAGTTAGCCAGCCATTGCTAATAGGATCGCGTTATTCACATAAAAACAAGGACACCATCTCTTCTTTTGATGATTTAGTTATTTAAAGAGATCAAACTAGTAAATAATCAGTTAAAGCACTAAATAAAGAGATGCATTTATACATTTTTAATGTGATGATCACACATTGCGTTCAGTGTTACACGAGGAAAGCCTATTTTCAGCTAACGTTATAACGTTACATGCATGGAGGATTCACCGGAAAATATTTTCATGCAGAAATACTGAAAAGACACAGCATAATCTATAATAACATTAAAAACCGTCATAGCTGGGTATGAAATGAAGGAAATGTCAAAAAAAAAAATCTTTTTAACGTTACCTGTGTGTCAAATGGACAAGTCGTCGAGCTGTTGTCCATTTCTATAATGCAAAAACAACTGTTTTAGTAAACGATCACGTTTTATACCACATGCGACTCACTTGATGACACATATAACAATAAAAAACGTTGCAATAACACACAAACTACAATTAAATCGTGTTAGAGTTTCCTGTTTTGATACATATTGAACATTAACTAGTTATGATAACATCTGACTGGAACAAAGAATTATTTAAAATCCTTAGTATAGCCATTTAGTTCGATCAATCACTAAACAGAAAAAACCTTGTCAGACAAATTAAAGTTTTAAAAAAGGCTTAATGAGATTATATAATACATACAGTCACGTCACGTATCTCCACACCTAAACAAACTGCAAAAACACATATAACTCTTTTGACTACTTTATATATTCATCTTCTTATCTGTGATTTAACTCATATAAACTGTTTATTATCTTTCCAGATCGTTTAATTAAACAAACTATGCTTTTTAATATTTTTGATGAGCAGTCATCGAGCTCAGTTAGCCTCCTAGCACTACAGACCTGATCTATTATGTTTAATAACGTTATATCATATAAAACACACCAATTATGACAGATATCTGCGACTACACACCTAAATCCTCAACTAGCTCGAACTGTAATGTCTTTAAACAAAACGTAATCCACTTTTTTCCTCCCCTGATGGAACTTGCTAATTGGCGAGCCGTCATGCTAACATTGTTGTGACTGATGTTTGTGTTCATGATGTTTTATTCACGTTTACCTGCTGCTGAAACGTAGATAGTGGACCACACGACGGTAAAGAGGCAGATCAATATCCTGGATCAAAAAACAGGCGATGACAGTAGCAGGAGTGATGGAAAACAGTGATGATATATGTCCGAATGTGATGAAGATGTGATGGGTGAAACCCAGACAGACAGATCTGATCATTTGCCAAAATAAAAGTCCCATATACACGTAAAATGTATATTATACACTTCGAATGGCATTGTAAAAAAATCAAAACAAGTGATTATTCATTAATAAAAAATAAAAAAAAATACTCCTATAAGTATTCAGCACAATAACAGTTCAAGTATTTTATTTGGCATAATACTGCAGTCTAAAACACATTTGTCAGTTTTCAAATTTAGACTTATATTTAGATTTATTTATTGATCTAAAATTATATTCATATAAAGTTATCAGATCTAATCAGATGTTAGATGTGGCAAATAAACAAATAAATCAATCAATAAATAAATGTGACCCTGGGCCACAAAAGCAGTCTTAAGTAGCACGGGTATGTTTGTAGCAATAGCCAAAAATACACTGAATGGGTCAAAATTATCTATTTTTGTTTTATGCCAAAAATCATTAGGATATTAAGTAAAGATCATGTTCCATGAATATATTTTGTACATTTCCTACAGTAAATATATCAAAACGTAATTTTTGATTAGTAATATGCATTGCTAAGAGCTTAATTTTGTTTGTTTGTTTGTTTGGTTGGTTTTTTTGGATCCTCAGATTCCAGATTTTCAAATAGTTGTATCTTGCCCAAATATTGTCCTATCCTACCAAACCTTACATCAATGGAAAGCTTATTTATTCATTTATATGATGTAAGCATCTCAATTTCAAAAATGTATTCTTATGATTGGTTTTGTGGTCCAGGGTCACAAATATAAGTACAGTCACAGAAACAAAACAAAACAAAAAAAACTTAAATCAAGAGCCAAAATCAAGAGGTAGGATTTCACTATCGTTTTTCCTCTGACAGCAGTACTCTTAAAAAGACAGCTGACAATTTACTTCAGTTCAACTCAAGTTTTATTCACAGTATTTTATTAGAGTAACATGGCATCCTTAAAATTGACACTATTTAAAAGTAAAGGTAAAACATAAAAATGAAAAGAAAAAGTTTACAGGCAGATGCACACACCACAAACACATGCAAATCAAATGACTTATGTTAGTCACATAAAACGGCCTAAAGTAACTGATCTCAAATTAAATATTTAATTTAATAATATATTGCTGAATTTCTTAGTAGTACTTGTAAATACTATTATGGGATTTTGTATGCTTTATTTTTTTGGATGCCAAAGTTTGTTTTTCTAATGATCACTGACACAATTCATGGAAAGATGGCAAAATTAGGAAATAGGAAAAAAAAAAACATAGAACAGTATGTCATTAATGGTTACAGAAATGATTACAGTCTTGATTACATTCTAGTATTTATTATGTCCTCTATAACTTTAAGTACACTGTTCTGACCCTCCTCAGCATTGAGTGTACAAATTTATGACAAATTGTCACATCTATCATGTTTAACTAAAGGAGGACAACCTTCTTAAACGCCCTGATCTTAAATAGGGAGTGTTTCTCTGCCTGTCTCTACAAAATCCCCTTAAGAGTGTTAAGGGTGGGTCAAAAAAATTGCCCACAGGTGTTTTTTTTTTTCTTAAGATAATGCATATATCATTGTCATGTTGAGAAAATGTCCAAAATGCAAGCAATAAGGACAAAGTTGCATCTTCCGGTTTTTGTATATTACATCACATTACAATGGTGTGTAAATTCATGACAGCATTGATAAATCACAACTAACACCTTCAGGACTCACACATCCCTATAGATTAGAAGAACTTTACCACTGAATTTCACTTGGAGAACCAAACACTTCTCCCTATACTCCGTGTAGATCCAAAACGATTGATCTTAACTGATTGGTTTCATGATACTAAAATATGGATTTACAATAAGTCTATATTATGTAAATATTGGCTTTGGGAAAGGCTAAATAATTTTATAATGCTTTGGCTACAATGTGTGGACAACAATCATTGTGTTTCATTTTCCTTACTGAAACATTCACCAAAAGGTTTTGATAGGTCTGAGTCATTTGCTTGGTATTTCTCCTGCTCCCTTCCTAGCAAACATTACTATCACAAAATGAGTGCTTTAAAAAGCCTGATTATTACAGGAAGTCCATTGTTTTTGAATTTCTGTGTTATTTTTGCTATATTTTTTCACACATGAAAAGCAATCCTGTCAACCTGCGGAGAGGGGCTTTTCAATATTATTACCTCCACTGCTCATAGGTTTCTATTTACAATGCATTTTTGCAGTGTTGAGCAAAATAGCCAGTCACAGACATGTATGTTGATTTCATGAATGCATTGGCCAATCAGTGCTTCATTGATCATAACTGAACTAGTGAACTAACAGGAGTGACAGCTTTTTTGGTGATTATAAAAGGGCTATTCAGAATTTTGTTGTGGGTAACGCATTACAAGTAATGCAAGTTACATAATCAGATTACTTTTCCCAAGTAACTAGTAAAGTAACACATTACTTTTTAATTTACAAGAAAATACCTGAGTTACTTTTCCAAATAAGTAAAGTAATGCCAGTTACTTTGTTTTCCCATTTATTGACTGACAGGTCATGCCATGTTTAGTGAAATTTGTGTTTGTGTTCATGTTTAGTGAAAATGAACACTGCAGCTCCACAGTACCAGCAGCACTCACGCAGCCCCAGACCATGATGCTACCAGCGCCATGCTTGAATATAGGCAAGATACAATTTCCTTGGTATTCCTCACCAGGGCATCGCCACACATGCTGGACACCATCTCAGCCAAACAAGTTTATCTTAGTCTCATCAGACCACAGGACATGGTTCCAGTAATTCATGCTCTTGGACATGTTGTCTTCAGCAAACTGTTTCCAGGCTTTCTTGTGAGCCAGCTTCAGAAGAGGCTTCCTTCTGGGAAGACGCCCATGCAAACTGACTTTTTGCAATGTGTGGCGTATGGTCTGAGCACTGACAAGCTGACCTTCTACTTCTGCAACCTTTAAAGCAATGCTGGCAGCACTCATGCATCTGTTTTTTGAAACCAGGTTCTGCACCTGACGCACAGAACGAGTATTCAACTTCGTTGATCGACCCTTGCAAGGTCTTTTCTGAATGGAACCCATCTTGGAAAACCTCTGTTTGACTTTGACCACTGTAGTGTGACTCAGTTTCAGGGTGTTACTGAACCTCTAATAGCCTTGGCTATTTTTGTGGAGAGCAACAACACTAATTCTCAAATCCTCAGAGAGTTCTTAGCGAGGAGGTGCCATGTTGAACATCCAGTGGTCAGTATGAGAGAACTGTACTTAAAGCACCAAATTTTAACTGCTCTAATACAAGATACACAACTTTGTATTGTCCTGTCAAGCAGACAAAAACATAAACATGATGAATAAGACATGTGGCTTTGCATGGTTAAACAACATACTGATGTTATCACTTAGGGTGTACTCACATTTGTTGCCAGCTATTTTGTTAATAATGGCTGTATGTTGAGTTATTTTCAGAGAACAGTAAAGGGGAAAGTAAATCTATACTGCTATACAACCTGCATAAGCTGCACGTTTCATTTCTATACTATTATCCTTTGGAAAGATGTACTAAAAAGGTTGCTGAAGTGTGAGGGGCAGAGCTGGGAAGTAACTGATTCCATGTAATCTGGATTGTGTAATCAGATTCCAAAAATGAAGTACTTGTAATTAGAGTAAGTTACATTTTAAAGTACTCGAGAATACAGTTACTTTTTTTATGGATTACATGATTACATATTATTCACACAATAGCAATAAATTATTCATAATTCCCCCTATTTTTTTTTTTTTTTTCATTTTTAAATTTTCCTTTCTAAAATAGCCTGCCGATTATATACATTCAGAAAGTCTAGTTTTGTTGACATTCACAAATAGACTAGTCATTAGTCAGGTGGCGACACAGCATTTGACCACTGGATTTACAAAATGGTTTCAACATTGCATCAGGTACTGATGAACAGATTCATTTTTATTTGAATTATAACTCTGTAAGTTTTTTTTTAATGTATTGTTGTGTCTTTGGAAGGCTTTTTCCTTTCATACTCATTAAAATGCAACATTATTACATGCATGTTTACATGCAATGCAGGCATTCACAAACTTTTTGTCATCTAAACATTATTCACCAAATATATTTACTTTAAGTACCCCTGCGATTTTAAATTAAATATTTCAATAATTAAGTATCACATTTGCATGTTCACGGTTTCTTAAATGTTGATTAATGGTCACATGGCATGCAGGTAAATAAAAATATTTCATCTTTTTAGTAAGTGTTTTATTTTAATTGTTATTTTAAAACAAATACTAATGAAATAGAATGACGGTATAGTTATGAATGGGAGAAACTGCAACGCGCAATATGGAGGAATAGTCCCACCTTCTAAAAGAAAAAGACAAGTTTCCCATAGAAACCTGAGGCTAGTCCAGCCAACACATTTTCTGGTCTAACCTGAAAAATAAGCCATTTAAACACTATTTGAGCATAAGAAACAACATTCATAGGGCAATTATTCTAAGATTTTTGTTGCTGGTTTGATGTATGTAATTTAATTGTGAGTTCAGCGAGCAGTTTTTGAGATTTCAGGATTCCCCCATTCATTAAGATAGGACTTGGTCTTGTATGAGCTGCCTGGAGGCATTGCAAATATGGCCGCCAAGTAAAGAGACATTCCTTGAAAAGGAATTTTTATGATTTAGTGAATTGTTAGCTTTTTATTAAACCCACAAACCCTCTGCAGTTCCTGTTCAAACCCTAGTTTGGGAAACCTTGATGTAATAAAATGTTTAATGCACTTCAGGTTGTAAATTACAATGAATGGAACACATTTTCTTACTCTTTGCATTTTTTTTTTAAGATAATCCTATTTAAATCCATGTGATAAATGAGTTAAGTGAAAAGTAATCTAAAAGTAATCTGATTAGTTTACCTAAAATATGGAATGTAACTGATTACATTAGCCTACTGACTAGATTTTTTGTCATGTAATCTGGAATCAGTAACTGATTACAATTTGAAAGTAATCTGCCCAGCTCTGGTGAGGGGTGTACTCCTTTTTGTGAGACACTGTGACACATGGTAACGAATTAGTAAATTGCGCTTAAAACGAGGTAACGAATACGAATTACTACAGTGCTCACGATTTACTTAAAAAATGAACAGATGAATCGTGATTATGTATTAGTAAGCAGTGGGAGCGATTTATTATTATTATTATTATCAGGGTGCGATTTGCCGGGGGGATGGTGGGGATTTCCCCCCCTCTGGTCTATGCATCCCTGCCTCTGCTGAATTATTATTACCCCCTGTGGAGATAAAAACATCCCGCGAACCCGCTCCTAAGTCCGGTTCTGAATCACATGATTCGCGAAACGCGCTTTAAAGTCCGGTTCTGAATCACATGATTCGCGAAACTCGCTTTAAAGTCCGGTTCTGAATCACATGATTCGCGAAACTCGCTTTAATCATGTGATTCGTTCTGAATCACATGATTCGCGAAACTCGCTTTAAGATCCGTTTCTGAATCACATGATTCGCGAAACGCGCTTTAAAGTCCGGTTCTGAATCACATGATTCGCGAAACTCGCTTTAATCATGTGATTCGTGAAACTCGCTTTAAAGTCCGGTTCTGAATCACATGATTCGCGAAACTCGCTTTAAAGTCCGGTTCTGAATCACATGATTCGCGAAACGCGCTTTAAAGTCCGGTTCTGAATCACATGATTCGCGAAACGCGCCTTAAAGTCCGGTTCTGAATCACATGATTCGCGAAACGCGCTTTAAAGTGCGGTTCTGAATCACATGATTCGCCATACGCTCTTTGATGTCCAGCTCTGAACCAAATGATTCGCCACACGCGCTTTGATATCCCGTTCTGAATCAAATGATTCGCGATCTGATTGGAGCGCTTCGAAACAGTGAATCATTTTGCGATGCAGTGGTTGATCCTTTGCTGGCTTTATATAATTTATTCGTTGTTTGAAATGAAATCGTTACAATTAATAGGACTAACTAATGTTTTTATAAAATTGTGATCACATTTCATGACATGACACTCATTATCTGGTACTTGTCTAAAAAGATGTATATAATGTGCAATGTTAACAGATTACACTAATATTCGTTTTCAAAAGCATCCCCCCCTCTGCTTTTTTCACAAATCGCACCCTGATTATTATTATTCATGGCCACGATATATAGAAAAATAAACAGAAAAACAATTTTTTTAAGGATTTGATTTGTACAATTCTCTTCTTCCGTCAAAAATTATATTGTTGGCTGCTGTAGAACAAATATTGCTTATGCATTTCTCTATGTCAGTTTTTCTCTGTGAACAGAGTGACATTTGTGCTGATGTACACACATTATGTGCTCGGCTGTGCAAAACTATGAACAACCCAGTTCCTGATGCAGGACTACTCATGTGCCATATTCTACCAACCAGAAAAAGTCTGCAGAGATCAAATTACAGGAAGGTCCATCCCACCACCACCAAAAAAAACAAAACAAACACTTGACTGAGAGGACAGAATTGGAGATACTCCGCTCGCTGTAAGTACTGGACAGTTTATATGATTTGATGCCTTTTTATGTGCATGCTGTGTGCATTTACATCAGCTGTGCGCACAGAGCACGTAAACTTACGCTGAACAGATCTACAGCAGGAAACATGAGTCAGCTCACTGCGAAAGGCTAAGCTGCAGCTACAGGGAACATTCAGCCTATTAAGAAATATACTGTGTTCTAGTGAAAGAGACTATATTTAGCATTGTATTGATTGGGCTTTAATTTTTTCATTATTTCACAATGGTTTCCTAGTGATGAACATGCTGAAAGAGTAAACGTTTAAGCTCTACTGCAGGATTCAGGAAGTGGAATCGATCTCGGGCACATGAATGATGTTTATATGGCGTATTTCTCTCTGAATAGTCAGAGAAAAAGAAGACAACCCTCAGATTCAACAACATGCCTGGAAACCTGTTAAAAAATCCTAATGGAGATGGTAAGTCCACACTTTTTTTTCATATTTTTATTAGGCATGGATGCATAATATCAGTTAAAAGTGACCTTAAAGATATTTGTAATGCTACAAAATATTTTTATTCCAAATCAATTGTTCTCTTGAAGTTTCTACACATGCAGCACAACTGTTTTTAACATTGAGAATAAGAAATGTTTCTTAAGCAGCAAATCAGCATCTTAGAATGATTTCTGAAGGATCATGTGACACTGAAGACTGGAGTAATGATGTTAAAAATTCAGCTTTGCAGTATGGAAATAAATGAAATTGTAATAATATTTCAAAGTATTACAAAATCTTACCAGTGGTGTACTTTTTTCATCGTGATTTTAGGTTTTAGATTTAGAAAAAACAACTAATCCAGCTTTCAAATTGCTAAATACTGTATCCACCTTTTTCCTGAGCAATCAATGAAGCGCTATTAAGGACTCTCAGCTTCCGTTTTGATGCTCTCCTGCTCCGGTCTCCATAGAATTCCATGTTAAAAAAGGGGTATCAAAGATGACTACATTAATTAAACGGAAACGTTTTCAATATAGCTAAAAATAAATATGTGCGCCGGCTTAAGCTGTGCTGTTGTTGGCTGCCACCGCAACAGCAATAAGCTGGAGGAATTTATGTAAAGTCAGACTCTGTATGCCTTATATAAATGATTACAAAAGGAAACGAGCATGGCTTGCAGAGCTTCAGTTAAAATACTGTGTGAAATAATAAATTATGTGTGCTCTTAACGTTTTGTGGACAAAAATCCAGCTAACTTCGCAACGTTCGGGAGCTGTATGTGCACTCATCTGTTTTCAAACTACCTCGCGTCGCGTCTCCTTCCCGCTCATTAAACTATGACAGGTGAGTTACTGCAAAAAGACAGTCATTGCAATACTTTAAAGTCGTGAAACTATGGCGCCATCTGCTTCTCAAACTCATTTTAATATGTTTAACGTTATATTATGGGCTTGGAAAATACGTTAATTTGACTAGAACGGGAGACCGGAAATGTAAAGCATCCCAGACTTCCGCGTTCAGGAAAAAGGTGGATACTACAAATATTATTGGCACTGTAATGAATTGCTTATGCTGCTATCCAAAGTAGCTTTGGGAAAAAGTGTCTGCAAAATGCATAACTGTCAGTATCATGTAGTCACCATTTAAGCACCTTTTAACAGTAGACATGAATGCATAACATATAAGTATGCAAAAATAGATGAACTCATCTGCTGTAAATAAAATAATCATTTCAGTAAGTTGTACAACAGCCACCTTAATATCTGAAAAACATGTTTGTTTGTTTTCCCCCAGAGGGTCTGGATCACTGGGAGCTGACAGAGAATGGAGGCGATCAATGGCAGACCGAGGGCATGCCGGGGGACTGCGGACACGGTTTCAATGACGATTCGGTCACTAAATACTTCAGCACCTCTTTTGAGTAAGAGAGAATGGATAACAGCTGAACAGGCGAGGGTGGGAAATATAAGGCAGTTTTTCCTGTTTTTAAAAGAACTGGTTGAAAAAGAACCCTTGTCTCTTTCTTGCACACTCTCCCTGCTTATGTTTTGATACGTCTTCATTCATCTGTACGTTTCAGTGTCTATTTCTGTTGTGTTCCAGGCCGTGTCTAAAAAGACAAGTTATTGATTTGCTAGCAGAGGGTTACGACCCTGAAAATCTAGATATTGCACAGCCAGCGGTGCATGTGGAGGACTGGTAAGCCTTGAGGATAGACATAATGGCCTAAGTTTTATTTCATCACATTGTCTAGTCAGACATTTCTCTTGGTTGTGTGTGTAGGTACTGCAGCCGAACAGACTGCGGGTGTATTTATAAGCTCACTGTGTGTCTGCTTGACGAAAACCAAGAGATCATCTGTGAATTTAACCCAGATGAAGTGACCCTTAACCCTGATTGTGACGACTGCTCTTGGAAACAGGTATGAGTGCAAAATCTCCAGTCCCACTTAACCTTTAACCTTATTGCATCCTATCTGATACGCAAATTTGTCATTTGTTCTACATTATGCAAGTGTTTTATTTTTAATCAAGCCTGTCATTTCAAAGGGGGCATAACACAGTTTCACCCAATCTCATGTTGATCTTGAGTACCTATAGAGTAGTACTGCATCCTTCATATATCCGAAAAGTCTTTAGTTATGTCATATTTACAAAAGAAAGATACAGCTTTACAATTCTCTCCGAAAACAGCCGAGCTCCTGGAGACACGCTGTGGGCGGAGCTAAAGATTGACGAGCACTCGCACAGCGATTGCCAATAAAGACACATACATTTGATGCTGTCTCACTTTTTTATTTTAAAATCATTTATATATCTCTCCATGGCATATTAATGCCCTACTTGAATGATCCTTGACGAAGGGTGGTCCTTCTATGTTCAAAATTTATTAAAAACATCTTCAGACAAGGTTTTTACACTGAAAGCTGTCATTGTAAGACAGTGGGAAACTGTTTGTTTGTCCGAGGCAGCAACAGTAACTAAGGGGGGCGGGGCTTAGCGATAGGTCAATTGAGTCCCGTGCAGCAGTGAGACAAATGAAGCCAGTGTTGCCAACTTTTTCAATGAAAAGTAGCTAAACCTCACTTGAACAAGTCGCTAGATGATGTCATATGCTAATTAGCCTATTCATGACGTCAGTTCGTCACATCTTCATGCCTCTCTGTGCTCACATACTGCATTTTAATGCAGCCAAATTCTCAATAAAATGGATTTCACTTATATATTTCGTAGATGTATTAACATATTTTCCTGTTTCTGTTGTCAGACAATGGGGTGAGTATGACTACGTTCACACCAAATTTTTTGTAATTTTTTTCATTAAATGTGAGCCAGGAGTGTTTTTTGCATGACAGTGTGAACGGCACAAACTGCATGGAATCTGATCTTTTACAGTCAGATCTGAGCCACTTCAGTATGTGGTTCTAAATCTGATACAGGTCGGATGTTTCGCAATGCGACCTCAGTCTGAACAGTCAGATCGGAATTCATGCGACTTTTACGTCATTCGAGATCGACACGCGTCACAATTATGCATTAGCGCGTACTACTAACACAGGTGTGTTTACTCGCCAAAAAGTGGAGGACAGCAGTGAACTCAATTTTCTGGTTTCTGCTACACATCGTTTTATTGATGTAAGCCCACAGCGCGTACACATCGACTTCCGTGGCCTTCGTGTTTACTTCTTACGACAGTGCGATATGCGTGGCGTCTTACGTTACTGTCGTTGTGCGCATGTGTTTCAGTTCAGGCCAGTGACAAGTTCACACAGGAATCGGATATGGGCCACATTTTTAAAAACAATGTGAACAGGCAAACAAAAAATCAGATCTGAGCAGAAAATCGGAATTGAGCATTAAGGCTCGCAGTCTGAACATTGTCTGAGAAATAGTGACTGAAACGGCAGCCCATGAAGACTACATAACCAGCACGAAGATATTAATCTACACTAAATCTGATTTATAATCACGACACGTCTAATGAAATCAAATACACATACTATTAAGACAATGGCTGTGATGTGATTTTGCCTATACTTGCCTGTAAAATAGAGTTAGAAGCAACAGAATATCTTTTTTTTTTTTTATCTGAAAGTATCTGAAGTAACATCTGAAGTAAAGTGTAAAAAGTACTCAAAAATTTTACTCAAGTGAAAGTACAGATACACAGTGAAAAATATACTCAATTAAAAGTACAAGTATCTGGCCAAAAACATACTTGAGTAAAAGTAAAAAAGAACAACTTTCAGATGTACTCAAGTATTAAACAAGTAGAAGTATTTTTGTTCTTGAAACACATACAGAGTTAAAAAGAGAGACCAAAACAAAATGCAGTGGCACAGGTCAAATATGTATCTAGTGCAACAACAATTTAAATGCAGCACAGCGGAACACAGAAAAAATCATTATTAAAAGGATTAAAAGAAAACTCCTTTCCACCCTCATGCCATCAAAAATGACTTTCATTTATCAGATGAACACAAACAGAGAGCTTTAGAAAAAAACTTCTCTTCATATAATGCAAGTGTATGGAACGTCCACACGACACTGCAAAAACTACACAAAGTCAATATGACAGTAACACATGCAGCCCCTGTTAGAGAATCAGTGTCTTCTTAAGTGATACGATATGTAAGAAGAATACAAATACTAATATTTTAATATTTATCATCATGTTTCGCATGACTTTCTGAAGGTTTCTAAAGTGGTCCTGTCCTCTTGCATTATATGGACTATAAATCTTTGCTTGTGTTCATCTGAAGAAAGAAAGTCATAAACATCTGGGATGACAGAGGTTCAGTAAATGACGGGAGAATTTTCATTTTTTTGATAAACTTTCCCTTTGAAGAGCAACATGTGATGCAGAGGCTAGAAACATATTCCAGACAGAATACAAGAATGTGCTGAATTAATGAGGAGAGTCATAGAATTAAAAAACATTAACATTTTGAAAGGTCACTTTTTTGTGTTGTCTACAGTATTCAATGTCACTGTCTAAAAGGATAATATAATATAATATAAATCTTTTAATTGTTTATTTTTCTCAAAAAATAATTATGAATTAATGAGCAAATCATTATTAAGATAAAAAAAAAATCATTGACAGTCCTAGTTCTTACTCAGCGTGTCATATAATGGCATATTGTAAATTTGTAAAAACTTTTCCACTACCAAGTAAGAACATCACTAAACATAAATTACAATCAATTTAACAAACAATGTTTAAACACTTTTTTTTTTTTTTTTGGGAGATTTGCAACATTTAGTTAAAAAAAACATTCCCACAAAAATATTAATTGTATTTAAATTCTCATCACTGATTTTATTTGCACTCAATTTTGTGCATTCAGCTAATATATTACCAGAGCTGATGGCTCTATCAAAACAGAACAAATAATGAATACACTTTTTTGGGGGGAAATGCAACTTTGCTACCTCAATATGCTTCCTCAGATTTGATGGTGAACTTCCAAAGCCAGACATTTACCTGATGAAAGTCATAAGTGTAGAAAGTACAAATGTGTGTGTTTGATGCATGAAAACAATGATCACTGATTCTCATGTCAGGCATGCACATTTGAGCTTCCATTTACTATTTTTCATGTGCATAAGATAAAGTAAATATGTAATTTACTTTTCAAGAAATAAACGTTTGTCCAAGAAGCCGCTAGATTTGTTGCTTGGCGCTTTTTTTTTTTTTTTTTACAAAGAGTTCCACCCTTCAGGACGTCATGAAGAGCCATGATTGAAGAAAAAACTTTCCAAAACTTGTAAGAAGTGTGTTTGGCACAGAAATACTCTGTTATACATACATTTTTTTTTTGAAACTTTGGCCATGTTTAGCATGAGAATCCAGATCTTTAACAGTGGAAATAACTTAACATGCATGAAACAGCATTGGACCCCCCTTTAACTTAATTTCTACTTCTATTATAGGTGAGCCACACATTCACAGATTACGGTCCAGGCCTTCGCTTCATCTCTTTTGAACATGGTGGTCAAGATACCAAGTATTGGCAAGGCTGGTTTGGAGTGAGAGTGACTGGAAGCTCTGTTACCATAGACCTCTAAACGGCGGTCAGACAAAATTATAATTGATTGAAAAAGACCAGAAGAATTTACTTGCAGCTTGCTTTTAGTTTTGCACAAACACATATTAGATGTAATCCTAACTAAATATACAGCTGGAGGTGTACATGTAATGCTAGGCATTTCAAATAATATCTGATTAGATTAGAATTTATTGTTTTTTTTTTTTTTACTTTAAAGGTTTCCATTTCTTCTTGACCACTACCTCTATATGCTCCTACAAGCTACACACTGAGTAATCTTACATTTCTAATAAAGTTCTATATGCAACAGATATGCAATTACCATGATATCCTAATGCCATATGCAATCCAAATAGATCTAAATCATGCCCATGGCACAAAAATAATAAAGGACTGACAAAACATGATCTGTTTCTGGCCTTCCTTCATTTATAGTTTTGCATTGAATCATTTGTGACATTATATCATGACAAGGCCTTTTCCATCTGACTGTGAGCAGATGACTTGGGGTCACATGAAGAAATTCTCAAATCGGTATCACACTTTTTCCAGATGTTCGAGATGTTTCAGTGCCACGAGACAGTCTCTGCTAAGAATTCAACTTACAAGTGTATTCTGTGAATGTACCATTCAAAAGTTTACAGTTGCTTTGAAAAGATTTCTCTTACATTCACCAAGGCTGCAAAAACACAGCAAAATATTATTACAATTCAATATAACTGTTTTCTATTTTAATCAATTTTAAAATTTAATTTATTCCTGTGAAAACTGAATTTTCAGCATCATTAATCCAGTCTTGATCCTTTACAAATCGTTCTAATATGCTGATTTGCTGCTCAAGAAACATTAATGATTAAAAAAAAAACAGCTGTGATGCTTAATATTTTTGTAGAAACAGGAGAAGGGTCTGGCTGCAGACATGCACTTGCGCTCTCAGACACCTGTACTTCCGCGAGTGACGTCACTTGCAGTCTTTTTTATTTAGCATTTTTTAATACAATGAATCACCTCGTAGCAGATCTATACAGGTGGAGCTGGGGAAGGTGGAGGGTTTCTGAAGCATGCTGCAAACTGCTACGTCTAGCACTAGTCATATATTTGAATGTTAAGCAGTGAGCTCATTAGCTACCGATACAGGAGAGAACCTATCGGCTGTGCCATGTGATTATGATGTCATGTTGTCAGATTGGACCCATCGGACTGCATTCTAGAGTTTCATGCCAGAACTCTTCACCGTCCCCAGCTCCACCTGTATAGATCTGCTACAAGGTGATTCTTATATGCTATGGGGTTAATTATATATGTTTTATGTGCAGCAGCAGTATTTCATGTATGTGTGTGTGTGTGTGTGTGTGTGTGTGTGTGTGTGTAAATATATATATATATATATACACAGGGGTTGGACAATGAAACTGAAACACTTGGTTTTAGACTACAATTAGTACATGTTGGGCCTCCTTTTGTGGCCAATACAGCATCATTTGGTCTTGGGATTGACAAATACATGTCATGCACAGAACAGTGGCCAGGTCACAATGTGATTCTGGTGTAGCAGATCTGGTGACCTCTGGTGATCTCTCTCTGTCACCAGTCTTGCTGTCTGTATTAGTGCATTATCATCCTTATACATGGCACCACCTTTAGGGTACAATGTCTGAACCATTGGGTGCACATAGTCAACCTTTGCTCTTACTGGTGGAATGTGCAATAAGTGAAGATTGGCCACAAGGCTGCGCAAATATAGCCATGAAACCTCCAACACTATATTGGCCAGTGTTTCAGTTTCATTGTCCAACCCTTGTGAGTGTATATATATATATATATATATATTTATATTTATAATTATAAGATTAATGACACTTTATTGGGCCAAAAACCTCCCTACAACTACAGCATCGCATACCTAATAACACTGTATTATTAATTAGGAGTTTTCTTTCCACTTTCCAAATATTTACTCTATTTTTTATTAAAAATAAATGTTTTTCTGATCTGGTATGTGATGGGAAAAGGAGAAGTATGAGCTTGTCAAAGAGTGTCATCACATGGTGTGAACTGCATTTTGGGAAACAGTATCCCATGCAGTGTCTTCAGATGCATACATCAAATTTCAGCAAATGTAGTTGGTAATCTAGGCATTTAATGAATACAGAGTATACACATAGAATACTGCAACATAGTAGGAGTTGTATGGTAGTATGCCATTCCGAACACAGCTTCTATACTGATTTCAGTGTACTTGAGTTATATTTAGCAGATTCCGGCAAATATAGGAGGTCATCCTGGTATTCCATGCATACAGAAAATTTGCATACTATGCATAGAATACATACCGGATACTGCAGAAATAGTAAGAGTACTATGATAGTATGGCATTTCGAACACAGCCATGGATCTTATTTTTCTGGATTCCTCTTATGTAACATAAAAAGTCTTTAATGTCACTTCTGATTAATTAAATGCATCCTTGCAAAATGAAACAAATTCTGTATTTACCTGCCCTTCTATCAGCATATACTGACCGTGGGATGCAGGAAAATAAGGCTTAGAGAAAGAAATCGTTTTTAATTTTTTCAAGAGATCATTTTTAATAACTAATGGTCAAAAGAACGTCACATGTCAAAAATAAATTAATCATAAACCAAAAGAGTAACAACCGTCTTATTTTCCTTCAGTCAACAGGTCACAAATTGTCTAAAATAGCTTTGTGCAATCTATAATATATAATGTTCAGGATAAACACTGTATCATACAAAACATCACAAGTAACAAAGGCTGAACAGAGGTTTTTTTTAACATCCTACAGAGTGAGTGAATGTCTTCACAGGGTGGTTCTCTGATAAACATGAAGTATTTTTGGTTTTGTTCATACTGACCAACATTTGCGATGTGATTGTACACTCAGATTCAAGTAGTGTGTGTGTGTGTGTGTGTATCAATCTCCAGCGAATACATTTTGGTTTAAATGTCAGGGGCTGAAAGGGCTGATTATCATATTGTTTACAATAATACAAAAATATGAGTAACATTGTAACGTAACCCTAACCTGTGTATGTTTGCCCTGACATGAGTTTTTCTCATTCAGCTTGTGACTGCATCTGCTTGCAGAAGGCCTCGAACTGCTGCTGTTCAAGTTCAGTCATGACTTTGTTCAGGGCGTAAATCTGTAACACACCAGAAACAGAGAACAAACGAACAGAGTGAATTGAAATAGATATAAACAATAAGTTTTAAGGTTTTTAACATTTAAAAGAAATCAATGATAACGTGAACATGAAATATTAAATACAGTTTTGATGCAAATACATGACTGATTAACCATTGATCAGGAAATTTTATACAGAAGGATCCAAAATGATTTCTAAAGGATCATGTGACACTGAAGACTGGAGTAATGCAAATTAAATATTACAATTTTTTTATGTATAATCATTTAGAAACTTAATAACCGCGATTGGCCAATCAGAGCTCGGTATTAGAGCTCAGACAATTGCCGCCACCTACTGGCGGTTTTATTGATCATATTATATTTATTTATTCATGAAGCCTTAACCAGCACAAAACACTCAGAAAATATTATCGTTATCGACAAAAATCCATTCAAAAAAAAAAAAAAAAAAAAAAAAAGTATATATATATTATATATATATATATATATATATATATATATATATATATATATATATATATTTTTTTTATTTTTTTTTTAATATTGCACACCACTAAATAAGAGGCATCATTTAGGTCATTTGACACACAAAAGTTACAACTTTGACATTTTAGGCCCCACAAGCAAACCAGCTCATAAACTACAGTACATTTAAATAAAGCTTAATTTTTGTTCATTTAAAATGTGTTTAAAAAATAAGACACATTTTGTAATTATTTGTAATAACAGGACCCTCCACCATCAATTCGTCCACTGAGTATATTAGGATAAAAGAAGCAGTGTGACCTCTGCTCGTTGTCTTTGCTTCAGCTCCTGCTGGGCTGATTTCTGTTTGGTTCTGTCTCCACGGGTCGGTGTTTGCTGCTTTTGTTTGTCTTTTCGACATGCTGGCTCCATTTTAGAAGCAGATTAGTCCAGATGATAACTTCACTGAAATAAAGACATTAAAAGTAAAAATAAAAAACGCAGCAGGTTGTGCAAATTGTACACAGCTACTAATATATACTGTAGAGACCCCAATCCTAAAATCTGAAAAGCCATGTATATAGTTTATTGAATAAAGAAATTATATATAGATGTATAAGCCAAATTAATACATTTTAAATATCGCAAAATATTATTCTTTTTTTTTCTTGTTGCCATTATAGCACTGTAGACGTCTTATTTATTTACATTTCTCGATTTTATGTACAATAATTCCCTCGGTTTTTGAAGATAGAAAACAGCTGATATAGATTAATAAACAACACAATATATGAAAAGTTCGTTTTCGCTATTGATTAATTCAGAAATAAGTGTAATTTACTTCATTCAGGATAACCCATAGCTTTCTATTAGCTTACCACAGCTTACCATTAGCTTGTCAGAAATGACTTTCCATTATCACACAGCAAACTCAATTTGTAAAGACTATAGGAAATACAAACAAGCGAAGACAATATAAGGGCTACATTATCTTACCTTGTCTGATTTTTAACAAAAACAAGCAACAAAGATGAAGCAAGTATGGTTTAGCAGGCTTGTTGTGTCACTGATAAATAAACCCGGATAGAAAATGAAGCTTGAAGCTAGAAGGTTCCTAATAACGTTGCCTTAAAACAGAGGTCTTCATCCCTGCTCCTGGGGACCCACTCTCCTTGAAAGTTTATTTCCTACCGGCTTCAGTACACCTGCCTGCAATTTTTTTTTCTTACTTTCTTTCGTTTTTATAATTGTACTGCCCAAATGGTTTGATGTTTTGTACCGTTTAATAAAATGCGTGCTCCGTTCCGTTCTGAATCAAATGATTCATGAACCTACTCAGAAGTTCCGATCTAAATAAAATGATTCGCGATCCGCGCTCCTTAGTCCCGATCTGAATAATGATTTGCGAACCACCATTTCAGACTGGGACTTCGGAGCGTGAATCGCGATTCGTTGATTCGCGAACTCGAAGTTTCCAATCTGAATCTAAAGATTTACAAACCAGTTCAAGAAGTTCAGATCTAAAATCAAATGAGTTGCGATATGTGCTCCTTTCCCGATCTAAATCATGATTTGATGCACTCCGAAGTACCGAAGTTCTGATCTAAATCAAATTATTCGCGAACCGGCCGTTATGAATCAATTAAATGATTCGCGATCTGCCCCGAAGTTCCCATCTGAATAAAAAGATTTGCGAACCCGCTCAAAAGATCCAATCTAAATCAAATGATTCGCGATGCGCGCATTTTAGTCCAGATGTGAATAATGATTCGCCAACCATTATTTCTGACCGGGACTTCAAACCTGTCCAAAGTCCCATATAAATCAAACGATTTCCGAACTAAATAAAATGATTTGCGTTATGCGCTGGGAAGTCCACATCCGAATCAAATGATTCGCGATCTGCACTCCAAGTTCCCATCAGAATCAAAAGATTCACGAAGCCGCTCCGAAGTTTCGATCTGAATCAAATGATTCGCGATCCAATTGGAGTGCTTTGAAACAGTGAATCTTTTTGCATTCCAAATTTCGAAAAGCTCCGTTTCACCCATCAGTGATCACTATGCATTTTAAAATCGTTAGCGATGTCGAAATTCGAAAATGAATGACTCTTTAATCTCACTATTGATAGTGAATCGAGTCACGAGTTTGAATCAATCGGAGCGGTTCCAGTGCAAATCAGTTGAATCGGTTTGTCTGTTCCTCTGCTTTTCTCGTCTTCAGCCATGTTTACAAGACACTGTCAGTACAACTACTGGCTAAGCTCACTAGTTTTATGACATTCAAAATACATGTTAGATGGAAACATTGTGCATTATAATCGAGTTTGTGAAGCGTAATTAGCTATATTTTTAATCATTTTCATTGCAATTCAGATGATGACAGTTCAATAGAACATCAGGCGAAAGCATCCAGTAACGTCATACATAGCCTACCATTAAAGTGAATTTTCAATTTATTAGTATTGTAATAAATATTTGAGAAATTATTGCTCACTTAATTTTGACTTGTTTTTTTTCTGAAAACAAGAAAATAATTATTTACTTGTCTAGAAAATCCTTCTTGATTTAAGAATTTTTTGATATTTTGGCTGGAAACGACAAAAAATGCAAGTAAGAAAAGTACTTTTTTCGGGGTACGGTTGAATTGGATCAACAAAGGTCAGCAGCAACTGGTTAATCACTGTTAAGCAACAGTCATTGGTTAATAAAATGGGATTAAATACATAAAGGAAACAAAAAGTAACTCAGATATTTTCTTTAAAAAATTCAAAAGTAATGCGTTACTTTACTAGTTACTTGAAAAAAGTAATATTATTACTTATAATGCGTTACCCCCAACACTGGTCTCTACAGAGTAATAATCAAGGTAAAAACGCATACAAATATTACAAAATATAAACGAATATACCATAATATAAGCTACAGTGTCACTTATTTTTTTTCTCTTTGCATTTGTTGCTTGCAGAACTATAGGAAACCACAAGAGGTCGCTCTTATATAACTATTGAAGGTTGCGGCCCATTGATATTTTTGCTAGCACTTGATGTGTTATTTCAGTGCATTAATTGTTCTGAAAACTGTTTACTGTGTATCAAATTAAATTAAGCAGAGGTTATTTTTCATTCAGTGACAATTGGATAGACTGAGTTACTTCAGTAGGCTATCTAGAGACCAACATTTCACTTACATTTTCTTACACACCGCCCCCGAAGGTGCTAAATCATTCAGAAATAGTAATAAAAACATTTCACTCTAGTTTTTACCTCCCTGCCACTTTGGAATTTAATGTACTCCGGTGTTTCTATTAATTTATTTGCGTGACATAATTCAAAAGCTCGGTTTCTTTTTAAAGACTTGTCCCCCTCAGAGCAGGACTTGTCACAAATGCTGTGCTAGCAGTCATTGTTTTATCCTCACGTCGTATCAGATGACGACAACTCATATGTCACCAGAAAGACAGAAAACAATGTGGAGTTAACCCTCTGGCCCTCTTCGGTCACTTTTGAACGAAAATTTTTATATTTAAAATAAAAAAAAAACGTAGCTTCATCGGAATGAGATGACACTTGGTGACTTTTGTTACATTAGCAATGTGAACACACAAAAAATCATGGACATGATTTGGGCATTTTAAAGGGACAAAAAAAAGACCAACATAGGAAATGAATGGGAAATACAAAAAAATATATAAAAACTTAGAGAATCTTTTTGTGGTACAAACTACAAAAAAACTGTGCAGAAAAAAGTGCACAGCAATCAAGGGGTGACACTCTAAAATATCAACAGTGCAAAATTGACACCCACCCACAAACACACACACACACACACACACACACACACACAGAGAGAGAGAGAGAGAGAGAGAGAGAGAGAGAGAGGCATTGAAATGAATGGGTAAGCAAATTTTAAGTATGTGTGTAATACAATGAATACATGAATACATGTGAACTGCTAAGACTCCAACAGGCCTGGTTATTGATTGTAATTTCAATAAAAACTTGATATTTAGCTTACCAAAATATCTAAAAAATGAAAAAAGTAGTCTTTTAGAATGTCTAAATATATTTCTAAATGCAAAACTTAATAAAATTAAGAAACTGTCTAAAATAAAGCAATGGGAATCCATAAGCCTTTGTATATATGTATATAGGGAGCTATACAATAGAAGTATACTATATAAGTTTTTAATTTTTTAATGCCACCAATGGCATAATTTTCTGTTCAAAAAAAGAATTTTAAATGATTTTACTCTATTTTAATATGAAATGTTGTATTTATTGAAAAATAATATATAAATAATTAAATACAAAAATATATATTAATTCAAATGGAAAAAATAGCTTATTCAAATTGTATAAATATTGCGTAATATCATAAAATCTCCTCAAAAATTCTAAAAAAAAAAAAAAAAAAAAAAGATTGAACAAAAATGTATTGCATTGATTTTCCTGAAAAAAAGAAAAGTTACATTTTAAGGCTTCGGTCATTTTTGAAGTCACTCCCAAATGAAGAGGGCCAGATTAAGAAGGTGTCAGGTTGTCAGACACAAATGGACCACCTAGGAAAAAACTGCTAAAAGCTCTCGCGAAGGCCGACAGATCATCATTTACGTAAATATTGGTTAATCCGATACCTGGCGAGGCCCGATGAGGCATAAAAATGTCAGACACTATAAACTATACCATTTGGATTGTGTCTTTAGAGTAACAGAGGAGTCATATAATTGTAAAAAAATGCCCCAAAATAAGATGTGTGTGTCAGTGAGGGACCGAGTTCAGTTTGACCATATATGATGCTGTACTTTTACGAACCCTCACTTGACGCTCATATAGCTGTCCTCGTGTTTATGCCCTTTGGCACCGCTGTGCCACAAGAAATTTATCATGGCACATTCCGATGTGTTTTCCTGGATTCCTTCCCCAACACAGGAGAGCACTCGCTCTGTAATAATATCCAAGGAAGAACAACTGATCCTAAACGCAACAGACCCCCTCCCACAGATTTTCCACTCAGTCTTAACCCGACCTTTAGCGCCCTAGGAAAAGCTGGCATGCGCGAGGGAGTTCCGTGAGCCACTGCCACAGTCTGCGGAAAGCCAGCCTGAACAAACTGAATGCGGTGGGTCGGGAGGTGCTGTTGCTGCGAGCCGGTGACGGCAGATTGTTGTCAGATGCATAAGAGCAGCTTTGCCCACTGCTCTTGACCGTGTGCTCTTCCCAATACCAGCACACCTCATTGACTGGAGCAGTAATTCATAGCGATTTGTCTGTTATCGAGATGTCCTTTTCCTCCAGAGCACAGCTCATCAGTCAGTTGCATGATGGGATTACATCTAGAGAGGTAATGAGTCAAGATAGCAGTGGAAAGCAGCTTTTACAGGCCTAAATGAAGGGTATAAATCGAAACACTGTACACTATTACGGTTTAGACTTGATGCTTTTTTAATTTAAAGGCTTATTCTCAAATAATATATATATATATATATATATATATATATATATAACAATTTTATATAATTGTTAAAAATAATAGTTAGCAATTTATAATTATTTGTTTTTATAAGCCTTTTTGATCAAATTAAATGGTAATATCCAAAAAAAAAAAATATTGTAATATTTAAATATTCTTTAAAATATTTAAAATTTAAAATTAAAATAAATATGTTGCTTGTTTAATGAATAGGAAAAATATTTAAATAAATAAAATATTTAAAAATATTTTATAGATATATATTTATAAATATTTATACCATTTCAAGAAAATAAATACAGTAAATAAAGAAAATGTATTTTTTTTAATTACAGAAAAAAATTAAATGCTAAATTTTTAAATGAAAATTTTATACATATTTATAAATATTAAAAAAAGAAAATAAATGCAGTAAATAAAGAAAATTATTATTAAACAGTAATATTTAAAAAATAATAATAAATGTTGCATTTTAAAATTGTGTTTATTCATATGTATTTTTTAAATAGTTATTTTTTTATATTAAATGAATATTACAAATATTAAATTAAATGTTTTAAAATATTTATACATACATATGTATACATATTTAAAACCATTTAAAGAAAATACATATTAAACATGATTTTTTAAAAAGTACATTAAAAAATAAATGTTACATTTTTACACTGTGTTTATTTTACCTAATTGTTAATTTGTATTGTTTAGTGCAGTAAATAAGGAAAATTGTAAAATTTTGTTCATTTGACCTAACTGTTAACAGGTTTTTTTTATTATTTCTTTAGTTATTTTTTTATATTAAATGAATATTAAAAATATTTAATACATAAAATGTTTTAAAGTATTTTATACATACATATTTATAAATATTCAAAACCATTTAAAGAAAATAAATATTAAACATGATTTTTAAAAATTACATTAAAAAGCAAATGTTACATTTTTACGTTTATATAATCGTTAACATGTATTTTTTAAATATGTATTTAAATGGTATTTTTTTATTATTTAATGCATATTAAAAATATTTATTTAATAAATTTAGTTTATCACCTAATTGTTAACATGTATTTTTAAAGTATGTATTTAAATGGTTATTTTTTATTATTTAATGCATATTAAAAATATTTATTTAATAAAATGTTTTAAAATATTTTATACACAGAAATATTAACATGTTATTATTATATTAACATTATATATTTTAATCTATTTCTTAAATACTGGTTTATTGATTACATAATTGACTGTATAGATGCATATACCAAATGCAAAAGAGTTGTCATAGTTTGCTATTATTTATTAACACACTTCTATATGTTTCTTAGTGCAACATTAATAATACAAATTAAGTAGGGATGTCTGAACTTTAAACAGGTATGTATAGCCTGTTTAAGTTGTAGAACAGAACAGAAAAGAAACCTTATGCAGAAAGTCTGGAACACCCACCGCGGCTGTCAACAATTTGAATACAGATGAGCAACTCAAGTTAAAAATAAAGAGGCAAAGGAAGCAGCCTTTAATAAACATTTCATATTGCTGTCACTTACACATAAGACCTTAGCCACAGCAGCATCCAGCGCTGGCTCGAAAACCTCTGAGGGCTGCCAAAGAAACGTAGCACCACATTGAACTTTTCAGCACTAAAAATAACCTCCCGAATGAATGATGCCCAAACTGAATGGCAAACTGAGGCCCCTTTTTTCACACCTGTAGTGCGTCTGACCAGGAGATCTGTCCAGCAAAAACAGTGGCATTGTTGCGCTGTTGAAGGATGGAGAGGAAATGAGCGCACCACTTTTGCGGGTTTGCCGTAGGGTGGCAGCATTTTTTGTGGATGTGCATAATGGTTGTTGTAATCGCGCGCAATAAACGCTGCAAACCACATTAAAACTGTTCTGGATATTTGGGTCCACCTCAACTGACATCATCAGGCCCTTTCTGACCTGCCCACGGACATAGAGATATCAGGGGCTTTCCTAACAGAAGGAGCATTTCTTCATGGGACAGAACAAAAGAAACGTTGTTACTGGACCGTGTTCAAGTTCGTAACAAGCAAACACCAGTTAAATGTTCATTAGAGTGTTTTAATAAGCAAAATGAACGACCTGTTTTCCTTCAGACTTCTTGGAGAGATGAAGTTTGACGTGCTTGAGACAGATCTGCTCCACGGCCTGATGTTAAACAAGCAGTCAAGAAGTCAATCAGCTCTTTCTCCATCACCGGCCTCAATGAGGACTTCTTCTAGGACCTGAAACGATCGCGGAAGGGGTATTCACACAGAACGTGTCTTTACGTCTAAAAAAAGTGCTCTGCACTGCAAAAAATGCTTTTCTTACTTAGTTTTTTTGTCTTGTTTCCCGCCAAAATATCTAAAAATTCTTAAATCAAGAAGGATTTTCTAGACAAGTAAAAATTATTGTCTTGTTTTCAGAGAAAATAAGTTAAAATGAGGTGTTTTTGCTTGAAACAAGCTAAATAATCTGCCAAAGGGATAAACAAAATAATCTAGATTTCTGGTTGAAAGAATGTTATTTTGCTTACCCCACTGGGTTTGCTTGTTTTAAGCAAAAAAAAACACTTAAGTTTGACTTCTTTTTTCTGAAAACAAGACAAAAATGATTACTTGTCTAGAAAATCCTTCTTGATTTAAGAATTTTTAGATATTTTGGCTGGAAACAAGACAAAAAATCGAAGTAAGAAAAGCATTTTTCGCAGTGTGGAATGGTTTTAAAAAAAGCGCAGCATAGAACGCAAGAGTCTTGAGATGCACTTTTGAGACGTGATGCAATAATGACAATAAGAGGCATATTGAGTATATACAGGTGCATCTCAATAAATTAGAATGCCATGGAAAAGTTAATTTATTTCAGTAATTCAACTCAAATTGTGAAACTCGTGTATTAAATAAATTCAGTGCACACAGACTGAAGTAGTTTAAGTCTTTGGTTCTTTTAATTGTGATGATTTTGGCTCACATTTAACAAAAACCCACCAATTCACTATCTCAACAAATTAGAATACTTCATAAGACCAATAATTTTTTTTTTTTTTGTGAATTGTTGGCCTTCTGGAAAGTATGTTAATTTACTGTATATGTACTCAATACATTTAATTACTTTAATTACTGCATCAATTCAGCGTGGTATGGATGTGATCAGTCTGTGGCACTGCTGAGGTGGTATGGAAGCCCAGGTTTCTTTGACAGTGGCCTTCAGCTCATCTGCGTATTTTGGTCTATTCCCAGCAGGTACACAACCTCATAAGACTTTGATATTTGGTTAGATTTAGGTCGTGACATCGGGTGACCAAAATTCAATGTCAAACCAACATCTAATGACAGCATTAATTTGACGTCCAATACCGACGTCAGCAGTAAATAAAAAAATAACATGTATTTTGTAGGATCTTACTTATTTTGGAAAAATAATTAACATTTGCAGATGCTGCAAGGTGTATGTAAACTTTTGACCTCAACTATATATATATATGTGTGTGTGTGTGTGTGTGTGTGTGTGTAAAATATGAAATCAAATATTATAAGAAATATGTGTATTTATACATTTTAACTAAATTAAATAATGATAATTAAATAACTGCATCAAAAGCTACGTTTACATGCACCAATTTTCGTCAATCCGAATGAATTGAATCCGATTGCAGATCTGTTTACATGTACTCTTAACATTGTAATCTGATTCAAATATCAGTTTATGTGTTTTATATACATTCCGATTAAAACTTTTGCGCACGCGCTCTGCCTGTGATGTCATATCAATCACACTTGTGGAGACATCCATGGACGTGACAGAGCTCATCATTATTTTTGCCATGTTGGCATACACATTCATAAATCAGCAATGTTTTTTTTGTGATCTTTTACGGTCTTTACTTTACTTCACAGCTCATTATTGCGGACCTTTTTTCCATCCAGTCTCTCCACAATTTTTTTTTCTTTTAGTATGTTTAGTAAGTAGTTTGTTTCCTCCGTCGACCAGTTCTTTCCACCTGACGCCATCTTTACAACTAAAGAAGACGTGACCGTGAACTTGCGCACTGCGTAATGCGTGTCAACATTGCACTGCACATGTGCCCCAGAGACTTCTGAATACGATTGAGAAAGTAGTCGGATTCAAGCATTTACATTGCCATTTTTTGCTGTTGGATCGGATTAGAAAAGGAATCAACCACCCCTTCCAATCCGATTGAAATTTCATTCCGATCATGCTCAATCGGATCGATTAAGGTGTTTACATAAACGTTTTTCAATCCGATTGAGCCGTCAATCCAATTACAAATTGATTATTTGGGTGCATGTAAACGTAGCCAAAGTCAGCAGCATCTTAGAGATTTGACTGAACTACATTACACAATTGTATGAATTACATATGGGCCTATATGCCACTCAACTGACCTTGCTCTCACTGTAGTGTTAGCTGCATGTAGGAATGCTCAGAAATATGACAAATTCATTCAACTTAGGTTGTGTAAAAACGTTCTTAAAAGTAAAGGTTCTCCATGGAATCATCCATTGCACAAAAGTTTTCTTTAGACTATTCAAATGTTCTTAATATTAAGAGAAATGTTTACTGAAAGGTTCTTTGGGAAAACTAAAATGGTTAATCTATGGGATTCACAGCAAAACCTTCCTTTAGTGTCTTTTTTTAACAGTGTAGAACTGTGAAAGTTGCCGGCCTGACGATATTACCGTCTGCGGAGCACAAAATTGCTCGATTTGTGTTCTCTCCCAGGAAGACCACAATATACAGCAGTTTGTACAATTATCCCACAGAGATGCATTTTTCCTGCACCGGCGCTGGTCATTCGCCCTCAGAGGACCCTCCTGTCCAGTGCCTAAGCAATTCTCCGGCTACATCTTTTAAAACGCAAGGTTTCACAGGTATGCGTGTGGCAAAGATGGATCTCATTTTATATGTATTATGCAAATACCGCCTTCGCTGGCGCGAACGACCCGTCCTTTTAATGTAAACAAACCGTCTGGCAATAAATCCTCACTTGTTATTTCCTCGGTTTCACTCCCCAGAGCCGATTCTCAAATACAAGATCTGCTTGTTGAACACGACGCCTCCCCCCCACTCCCCAAACGTCGACTCCCAGCATCTTCAGCAGCGTGAGGGGGTAGAAACAGTCAGTCTTTTAATTTGGCTTATGACAGCCCCTCAGTGTGCGCACGCTGGCAAGTCCCCGACTTTTAGACCGGCCTCTCAACCACGACCTAGTACTCATTACTACTGTTTGTTTTGGCAGCGGCCAGATGGTACTTAGGAGCGCCGAGCGGCGCAAGTGTCCCGGCCAACACGCGATATTTATGTTTAGGGGACGTGGACACCGGTTTAGTCGAGATAGAATCAATAATACCTTTTAACGCAGGGCTGAAACACTGAGTCTTGAGTACTTTGTGTGTAGCCCGAGCGAGAGAGAAAGGAAAATATATACTTCGGGACACAAATCAACCATTTTTCTTTTCTCTCCAAGTGAAATTTGGACCCTGACCCTCCTAATTTTCAGTCTGGGGCCGCTTGCGGATTGTCTACGCGTGGAATAACGTATTATGTTACTAGTCGATGTGTACCAAGAATGTGATAAACAACACTAGCATTCTTGAACGTCCGCAAGGAACGCGAAGTAATACCAGCAGTTACACATACCTCCACATCATCATCTGACCTCAGCAATAATGTGATACGTGAGGGATCAGGCCCTCCAATGGTGTAAACGCTCATCTAATGAGAGTCCTCCGCTCATCTCATGGGCTGGAAGAGCCACTAAACCCAAAATTAGTCAAATGAATTACTACCCATCCGACCCACCCAAAACAAGACAAGCTGTTTACCATGGGGACGCAACAATTCACAACGAAGTCTCTGAGAAAGTCCAAACAAAATGTGGAAAGCTTTAAAGATGCTTCAGAGATGAGTCATCTGCAAATTCTTTAAATAAATTCACTAGAGAAGCAACCCTGCATAAAAGTTAGTTTATTAAAAAATGAAAAATTCTGTCATTAATTACTCACCCTCATGTCGTTCCAAACCCGTAAAACCTTTGTTCATCTTTGGAACACAAATTAAGATATTTTTGATGAAAACCGAGAGCTTTCTGATCCTGCATAGACAACGCAACAGACATCTTCAAGGCCTAGAAAGGTAGTAAGGACATTGTTAAAAAGGTCCATGTGACATTGGTGGTTTAACCATAATGTTATAAAGCTACAAGAATACTTTGTGCGCAAAGAAAACAAACATAATGACTTTATTTCACAATTTCTTCTCTTCCGTGTGAGTCTTCGCCACTCATTCACGAACACATGCAATAAAGTTGTAATTTTTATTTTCTTCGTACACAAAAAGTATTTTTTTATGTTTCAGTGTGCATACTGATGAAGTGTAAAAATCCTTTTTTGCCAATAATGGATTCAAACCTGCAACCGCCGTGCCACTGTCTAAAATGAAGCACGGGGTCACAGGTTCACATCTTATAAGGACAATTGAAGACACTATTTAACCTGGACTGTTTTAGCGCAAACCAGCTGTGCAAACAAAAAAGCTGGGCTCTGCGGGCCGCTGGGGATACAGGTGTAATTCAGAAGAATGAATAACCACACTGTGGTCAGGACTGGCTCCTGACCCAATGACGTCCAATCATTAAGTGCCACCACGCCACAGACCTGCAGACAAACCTCCAGATGTTCATAATATGCAAGTCACAGTCAACTTTTGATGGGATTGT
Organism: Cirrhinus molitorella; assembly: GCA_033026305.1. Taxonomy (NCBI): domain Eukaryota; kingdom Metazoa; phylum Chordata; class Actinopteri; order Cypriniformes; family Cyprinidae; genus Cirrhinus; species Cirrhinus molitorella. Next base: position 32,674,302 of record CM065137.1, read on the forward strand.
TTGCTCTGTTGCAACAACATGCCAGATTTGGTTGGGTGGCTTCATCAGTTTGCCCTAGCTGCTACAAACTATTTCTACTAACGCTTATTTTGATACTTAGGGTTCAATAAAATGATACAGGTTTAAACTGCAGTACCACTGACGTCCATGAGGGGCAGCTTCTTTGCCAGTCTGCAAAGGTTTATTGACACTGAAAATATCACGGTCGGGTCCCCTGGGAGCGGTGGGTTTGCCGACGCCGGGAGCAGTGTTAAAACCAAACAAGACTAATTGAAGGAGACGCTTACATATTCTCCAGCGTATGGCTCAGGGGTGCACTTGGCCACAGCAGCGGATGCCGCTGGCAACAGGGTGGGTAGTGGATATGGCCTGAACCAAGAGATGCACCACAGGGCATGGAGGTCCTTTTAGGGCTGTCAAAGATCACACACAAAAAACTTTCTGAGTGAGACACATAAATTACGTCAATGAGCTATCATAGGAGACAGCTGGATGTAAGCAGTGGTGCTAAAGCATGTACCCAAAGTTCGCACACTGCAAACGATGACCAACGTTCACCAACATTTCGAATTCTGTAAAGTAATTTTTAGTTCATGTATCTCAGTATCATGCATTGCAATAATTAACTTTTCCCTTGGCATGGATGGTTTTCCCATGATGCAATGAGAATTTAGAAAAAAAAGTATGATTCTTAATTTTGAGCAATTGCAAGAAATAAATTCAACTGTGAGATATAAACTTTCAATGCAACTATCATGCTGAAGGCCCAGAAAGGTAGTATGAACATTGTTAAAATAGTCCAGCGCAAAACTTATAGAATCTTTATTTTTGACCAGCGGAACTTATTAACTTATTATATTACTTGAATGAACACAGTTTACGCAGGATGCCACATGAGACAGGGTCTTTGAGACATATTTTTTAAAGTTCTTTTCAACTTGAAAACTTCTTTGAAATGTCGTTTTTATAAATGGCAGGTTGAAGCACAGTGGTAAAGGACATTCATCTTGTGCCTATTGCTATGGAAAAAAAAGAAGTAAATAAAAGCAGCAATGGAATGCACAAACAAAACATCATTCTATATATATATATTTTTTAAAAGATTATAGCGAATTTCTCTCTCAATTCTGACTTTTTTACTCCGAATTGCATGATACAGACTTGCAATTCTGACTTTTTTTCAAACTCACAGTTGGGAGTTATAAAGTCAGATTTTCATGATTTAAACTCAATTTCGAGAAGAAAGATCAGAATTGTGAGAAAAACTAGCAATTCTGACATATTTCTCGCAAATGCAAGTTAATATCTTGCAGTTCTGACTTTTTCATAGATTTGTAACACTCGCAATTCTGACTTTTTTCTCCGAATTGCATGATACAGACTTGCAATTCTAACTTTTTCTTAGAAATAAACTCAGTTGCGAGAAGTTACATCAGAATTGTGAGAAAAACTAGCAATTCTGACTTCTTTCTCGCAAATGCAAGTTTAAATCTTGAAATTCTGACATTTTCTCAGAATTGCATTATACAGACTTTTTTCTCAGAACTGCGTAATATAAACTCACAATTGTGAGTTATAGTCAGAATTGCGTGATATAAACTCACTTGCGAGAAATTACATGAGAATTGTGAGAAAAACTAGCAATTCTGACATAATTTCTCGCAAATGCAAGTTTATATCTTGGAATTCTGATTTTCTCCGAACTGTGACACTCACAGTTCTGACTTTTTTTTCTCAGAAATTCATGATATAAACTCACAATTGCCAGTTATAAAGTCAGAGTTGTGAGATATAAACTTGCAATTCAGATTTTTTTTCTCAGAGCTGCGTGATATAAACACAATTGTGAGTTATAAAGTCGGAATTGTGTGATTGAAACTCAATTGCGAGAAATTACGTCAGAATTGTGGGAAAAACTAGCAATTCTGACTTTTTTCTTGCAAATGCAAGTCTATATCTTGCAATTCTGACTTTTTTCTCAGAACTGCGTGATATAAACTTGCAATTCAGATTTTTTTTTTTACATTTTCAGGTTGCAAAAGAAGGTGGATAACTTTTCCCAGTTTACAGTGAGACAAAGTTATAATTAAGGTAGTTGAAAAGCCATTTTAAACTAAATGCATATGAAAAAATGCACACAGAAAAAACAATATATTTTGTTTAGCTGCTAATATATGGACAACTTTTCCGAAACTACAGTTTCTGAGGCATGTGAGTGAACATGTTATTTAGGTGCCATATAGCTGACTGTACGCCTGAACAAAATACGTCATAAGCTAACACAGGTGTTAGCGATCTGTCCGAAACGCCTTCACAGTGAACTGCTTTAAATGCTGGCAAGTGTTTGATTTGCACTTTTCAACATGTTATCTTTCTTTTCTCTCCCTCTCTGTTTCTGTTCTCAGGATTTTTACGTCTGTTTACGTAAGCAGAGATACATGTTCTGGTATGCCTGCCGCCACGGTGGTGGCGAAGGTTTCATGGGTCGCAAACTGACTGCTGTAACAAAAATTGGTTATCCTTTAACGCTCATGCACCTTATCAAAATCAACTACGGTATGTGGGTTTCTTCTTTTTGCATTGCTGAGCTCAACTGCTAAGTCATAACAAACTGACGTTATCGTGCAAATAGTGAAAATTATGCACTGAACTTAGTTAATCGAAGATATCACAAATGAAATTTTTATTTGACACAGTACAAATCACTTTTTTATTTATACTGACATTGATTTCTTCCCCACTTCTGCTGTAATAAACCAATATTTTTCAGTATCAGATGAATTACAACCTTGGTTATGAAAATAAAACGTTTTGTAAGAGTTGCCAAGCCATAGACCAGCTATGTGTGGATCCCAGCGTCTGGGCGCTGCTCAAAGACACATACCTATCAAATGCCCTGTAAATTGTAAAACACATATCAACTCGACACTAGACGGCCCTCTGGGCCAAATGAGCAGGAACTTTTAGATGAACTCTTTCCTTCAACGTCCTCGTAGCGCATTCAAGGCACATTAGCATGACCCTTGGAAGCCAAACTAAGCCCGTTTTGGTTTGCTATAGAATATTTCTTTATCTGCACACAAAGTTCTTCACAGTTTAATGTGTGATTTACTACTATTAAGTATATAATTTAGTATGTTTTGACTTGACATGCAAAATTCTTTCCACTGCTGCCATTTTGACTGTTCGGACCGTTTTCGTGAAACATGACTTAGACTGTTTTTTGTTGTTGTTGAGAACAGAAAATGCCCGGCTGTGAAAAATTCTTTGGCCAGATAGAAATGCTTTGGTCATGCATTCACAGATGCATGCAGTCCTACTGAAATACAGAGAAACATCAGTAGATACTTGCAGTATTTGTCTAATTTGATCATGTATATGTGGTGTAATTGAATTTATTTTACATAAATGTTGTTCTCTTTTAATTAAACAGAACCCTTAAATAAAATAAATTATTTAGTTTCCAACACTGATAATACTACTAAATGTTTCTTAGCAAATCAGCATATTAGAATCATTTCTGAAGGATCATGTGACACTGAAGACTTGAGTAATGATGCTGAAAATTCAGCTTTTATTTATTTTTTTTTAATATACACAACCAGTCAAAAGTTTAGACACACGCTCTCATTTGATGTTTTTTAAAGAAGTTTCTTCTGCTTATCAAGGCTGTTTTCACTTGATGAAAAATACAGAAAAAATTTAATATTGTGAAATATTTTTACGATGTAAATCAATGTTTTTATATATTAATAAAAATAAAAATTTAATTTATATCTGTAATTAAAGTTTAATTTCCAGAATCATTACTCCAGTCTTCAGTGTCACATGATCCTAGAAACAATCAATCAATAAAAGTTTAAAAAAGAACAGCATTTATTTAAAATAGAAAGTGTTTTTTTAACAATATACACTACTGTTCAAAAGTTCGGGGTCAGTACATTTTTATTATTTCTTTTTTTTTTAAAGAAATTAATACTTTTATTCACCAAGGATGTGTTAAATTAATAAAATGTGATAGCATAAATTTACATTGTTAGAAAAGATTTATATTTTGAATAAATGCTATTCTTTTTAACCTGTTATACATCAAAGAGTCCTGAAAAAAGAATCACAGGTTGCAAAAAAATATTTGGCAGCACAACTGTTTCCAACATTGATAATTGTAATAATAAATCAGCATATTAGAATGATTTCTGAAGGATCGACTGGAGTAACAGCTGATGAAAATTCAGCTTTGCATCACAGGAATAAATTATATTGTAAAGTATATTCAAATAAAAACCATTATTTTATATTGTAATAACATTTTGCAATATTACAGTTTTTTTCTGTATTTTTGATCAAATAAATGCAGCCTTGATGAGCATAAGAGACTTCTTTAAAAACATTAAATGAGAGGGTGTCACTACTTTTGACTGGTAGTGTATACAAATAGTAAACAGTTATTTTAAACTGTAATAATATTTCACAATTTTACAGTTTTTCATCTGTATTTGTAATCAAACAAATCAAGCCTCTATGAGCATAAGATACTTATTTTTCTTAAAAAAAAAATATTTGAAATGCTTGTGTATGTAATATAATATACATATTTTTATTTTAAAATAATTTTTCATAACAAATTATTTATATTTTCAGCACAATTTGAGTGAAAAGTGCATCTTTACCACTGTATTACTTTTTTTGTGTTATAGCACGAGTTGAAGGCAGTATTTGGCACAAAACTGTTAGTATTATGAAACTTGGAAGATAAACTACACTGAAGTGAAGCCAGTAAGTTAATGACCCGGGTGACTTTGGCTTTGAAGGATGCCATCAGCCCCAGCATGTACTACAGCTAAATTACTTCCAAGGATCTCTTTACTGTCAGGGTTTGTAGTTTGCTGGTCCATGGTTCACGGGTACAGCTCTTGCTGAAATCAGCATGAAAATAAAGAGCTTTGTAGCTTTTGTTAACCAAAAAAGAAAACATCTAAAGTCTTGAATAATATTAGCACAATCAAATCATGAATATCAGCTCAATACACATGCCAAACCACAAAAAAATGTATTCTTGTATGATAAGAACTTCTACTCTAAATAATGAATTGCCCAGTGAAACTTGTGGTTTAATCTGGTTTAACCACAGTGGGATCCACTTTTTTTTTTTTTTTTTTTTTCATTTAAATTGCAAATAAAGGAAGTTCTGAGAATAAGAAACATGCTAGATGCACTGTATATATTGGGTACTGTACATTTTGTATATTTTTGTATATAAGTTTTTGTAAGTTTTTTTTTATTTCTATTTAATTTAATTATTTTAGTACTTCAAGTTTTTAATCTAATATTTTTATTTTATTTCCGTAGGTCTTTGTATAATTTTAATCAGGTTTAATGTAATCTACTTTAACGTAAGTTAAAGTTTTATGCATCTACAAGCGCAAGAACTGGTGGATGCAACCCTAAAAAAACAGAGAAGGTGAGAAAAAGATAGAGAGAGAGGAGCAAGATGGCCTAAATCAACCCTTGCCTCTTAATTTAGCCAGCATTCACAGAGACATCATTCATGGCTGTGTTTCTGTGCTCCATGCAGCTTGCTCTATTTGCTTTTAAACGTGTGGCGGAGACCTGGCTCGCAGGCCCGAGTCCGATTATAACTTTATATTAGGATCCGAGGGGGAGTCAATTACAGCCAGTCCTGTTTTATAAATCAGCGTGAAAGGAGGAAGGAGGGGGAGCAAATAGCACAGAGCCTTCTTAATGCAGATTTGTGAATCCTGACTTGTTTTATTGCTGTTTGAGTAAGTTTGCGGTTCATTTCCCATCAGCCCTCTGCTTTATTAATCAGCTCACGGGCATTCAATGTATATCGTCCCAAGAGTCACGGAGGCTCTGTATGCTGCTTTGCAGTTGCCGAGAGGGCAGAAAATGAAGGGCGACAGGGTGGACAAGGTCGGTTTATGACAAATGGACCTGGAAGGAAAATTGATCATACTGCAAGAACCAGCAATGGAGTTATTGTTGTAGCGAAATCAAGAAAAGACAGTCTTGTGCCCATTAACGTACACTGTGAGGCACTGGAGCTGCTGGAAAAGCAAGAAAAACAGATCTTGCCCAACAAACTGCAAAACTGGTTGAAAACCACTAATGAAGAAGTACATTTATATAGAAGTCTAATGATTAGCAGACTGATGAGGACAATTCCTCTTGTAGCGAAAAGGAAATAACCACCTAATGATTGCACTGAAAACACTCTTCTTAAGACCTTTTGGGGAAAAAAAAAACTGTCTAAACTGGTTTAATCTGGTCTTAGCTGGTTATCCGACTGGTCTGTTTTAGCTAGGTTTTTGGAGACCATCAGACCATTCAGATAAACCAGGCAAGCACCAGGATGGCAAACCAGGTAAATCAGTTTTAAACTGGTTTAAGTTTTTTTTTTTTTTTTTTTTTTTTATCAAATCTACTGACAGCTAATTTAAATGGAGTTTACTGCAAAAAAAAAAAAAAAAAAAGAATATTAATAATAAATGTATAAAAATTAACAATTTTCCTATCCCATTAAACATTTTAAGAATTTTTAGATAGAAAACGAGTAAAAAAAAAGTGTTTATTTTTAACATGCTGTCAAGTATTTGGATAAAATATTATTTTTACATACAGTTGAAGTCAAACGTTTACATACACCTTGCAGAATCTGCAAAATGTTAATTATTTGCATGTTATTTTTTTTTAGTACTGACCTGAACAAGATATTTCACATAAATAAGATATTTCATGCAAAATAAGAGGGATCATGCAAAATGCATGTTATTTATATATATATATATTTATTTGACCTGAATAATATATTTCAAATAAAAGATGTTCACATAAAATCCACAAGAAAATATAATAGTTGAATTTATAAAATGACCACGTTCAAAAGTTTACATACGCCTGACTCTTAATACCGTGTTATTTCCTGAATGATCCACAGCTGTTTTTCTTTTGTTTAGTGATAGTTGTTCATGAGTCCCTTGTTTGTCCTGAACAGTTAAACTGCATGCTGTTCTTCAGAAAAAAATCCTTCAGATCCTACAAATTCTTTGGTTTTTCAGCATTTTTGTGTATTTGAACCCTTTCCTACAATGACTGTATGATTTTGAGATTCATTCTTCTTTCACACTGAGGACAACTGAAAGACTCATATGCAACTATTAGAGATGGTTCAAATGCTCACTGATGTTCCAGAAGGAAAAAACATGCATTAAGAGCCAGGGGGTGAAAACTTTTTGAATGTGAGAGCATGGTAAATTTGACTTATTTTGTCTTCTTGGAAACATGCAAGTATCTTCTGTAGCTTCTGAAGGGCAGTGCTAAATGAAAAAAAAAAAAAAAAAAGATATTTAGGCAAAATAAGAAAAATGCACACAACTTCATTCTATTCAAATGAATTCAATTCTATTCACACCCCCAGCTCATAATCCATAGTTTTTCCTTCTGAAGCATCAGTGAGTGTTTGAACCTTCTGTGAAAAGATGGATCTCAAAATCATACAGTCATTGTTGGAAAGGGTTCAAATACACAAAAATGTTGAAAAACCAAAGAATTTGTGGGACCTGAAAGATTTTTCTGATGAACAGTTTAACTGTTCAGGACAAACAAGGGACTCATGAACAACTATCACTAAACAAAAAAGACAGCTGTGGATCATTCAGGTAACAATACAGTATTAAGAGTATTAAGTGTATGTAAATTTTTGAACAGGGTGATTTTTATAAATTCAACTATTATTTTCTCTTGTGGACTATATGGAAATGTCTTTTATGTGAAATATCTTGTTCAGATCAGTACTAAATAAAAAAATAATAATAACATGCATTTTGTATGATCGCTCTTATTTTACTAAAAGAATTAACATTTTGCAGATTCTGAAAGGTGTATGTAAACTTTTGACTTGTATGTATTTTACTCTTTATCAATACGTTTCCGTGTTAAATGCATACAGTATATAATCAACATTTGTCTCACTTCTTAGATCCAAAGCATCGTGGGCCTTTCTTCTCTAAGACGGATGCATGCGTTCAAGTTCAAGTACACTAAAAAGAATGCAGATACAAAGATCTCTAGGTTTTTGAAACAGAAAACTTTAACAGGCTAGTAGTGCTGGTCAACAGGTTAAGAATTACAGACCTTCCTACCACCTTTGACAGAACCAGTTGTGGAAATGCTTTTGCTAAACACAGCCAAAAGTATCCAATTAGTTGAAGCTGGGCCTTTTTTATGACGTCTGTAAGAGTTAATATTTCTCATAACTGTCATTTACGCTGACCTGAGTGGTCAAAGTTCATTAATCAGACTGACCGCCCCATAATTACCTCCCTGTCTCGCTGTGAGCACGACCTGTCAATCTCTCAGACTGACAGGTCAGTGACCCAATAGACCACAGACATTTTCATTTCCCACTGGAGATTAGGGAGTGGGACATTTAATTGCCCTCAAAGCGTTTACTGCACCGAGTAAACAGGCTCAGGCATTTACAGTGTGGTATCTTGACTTGTGTTTATGCCAAGAGTACTTTGCGTGTGCCCAAAGCAGTGAAAAAACCTAAATGCTGCTCACGCCGAATAAAATTCTGCTTAGGTGAATAATATATTCAATTATTCACCCATCTTTCCATCCATCAGTCAAATGCCTGTGGTTTGGATGGAGAAGTGGACGATTATGGGTGGGTGTAAATACGGGCTCTGTTCCATAGTTTCGCTTTCACTGGATTTCTAATGGTGATTGGAGGACTGCGTTTCACCTTCTACAGAGAACAGCAAATAAAACTCAGTCAAAATATACTGGGTAACTTTAAAGTTAACTAATAGGCCAACTGTTGTTGTCTATAAACTTTGTTTTAGGGTGTGTATGGACAAAAGTATTGGGACACACAACCAAAGCCATTGTCATTTTTGTATGTTTGCCCACTGACAAAGAAATGATCAGTCTATATATTTATTGGGAGCTTTATATTAACAGTTAGAGACAGAATAACAACAAAATCCAGAAAAATGCATTTTTTTAACCCTTTAGCTGCCATTAGCTGTTCGGGAAGGCTGTTAATGGCAGTTAAAGGGTTAAAAAAAGTTATAAATTGATTTGCATTTTAATGAGTGAAATAAGTATTTGACCCCCTCTGCAAAACATGACTTAGTAATCACAGCGGTCAGACGTTTTGTAGTCTGCACACATCTCAGGAGGGATTTTATTCCACTTCTCTTTGCAGTTCCTCTCCAAGTCATTAAGATTTTGAGGCTGATGTTTGGCAACTCGAACTTTCAGCTCCCTTCACAGATTTTCTATGGAATTAGGGTCTGGAGACTGGCTACGGCACTCCAGGACCTTAATGTGCTTCTTCTTGAGCCACTCTTTTGTTGTCTTGGCCGTGTGTTTTGGGTCACTGTCATGCTGGAATATGGATTCATGATAATGGATTTACCTTTTTTAATGCCCTGACTGAGGTTCCCACCCAAGATTTGATGGTACATGGCCCTGTCTATCGTCCCTTTGATGCGGTGCAGTTGTCCTGTCCCCTTAGCAGAAAAACACCCCCAAAGCATAATGTTTCCCCCTCTATGTTTGACGGTGGGGAAGGTGTTCTGGGGGTCATTCAAACCTCCAAACATGGCAAGATGAGTTGATGCCAAAGAGCTTGATTTTGTTCACATTTGATCACAACACTTTCACCCAGTTCTCCTCTGAACCATTCAGATGTTCATTGGCAAACTTCAGACGGACATGTACATGTGCTTTCTTGAGCAGGGGACTATGGTTCCAGCTGCTCTAAGATCACTGACAAGATCATCCTGTGTAGTTCTGGGCTGATTCCTCACCGTTCTCATGATCACTGAAACTCCACGAGGTGAGATCTTGCATGGAGCTGCAGACCAACGGAGACTGACAGTTATTTTGTGTTTCTTCCATTTGCAAATAATCACACCAACAACCAACCTTCTCTCCAAGCTGCTTGGCAATGGTCTTTTAGCCCAATACAACCTTGTGTATGTCTACAATCTTGTCCCTGCCATCCTTGGACAGCTGTTAGGTCTTGGCCGTTGTGGAAAGTTTGGAATCTGATTGATTGCTTCTGTGGACAGGTGTCTTTTATACAGGTAACAAGCTGAGATTAGGAGCACCCCCTTTAAGAGAGTGCTCCTAATCTCAGCTCTTTGCCTGTAAAAAAAAGAAGACACTTGGGAGCCAGAAATCTTGCTGATTGATAAGAGGATCAAATGGTTATTTTACTCATTAAAATGCAAATCAATTTATAACCTTTTTAAATGTGTTTTAATTTTTTATTTTGTTGTTGTTATTCTGTCTGTCACTGTTCAAATAAACCTACCATTAAAATTATAGACTGATCATTTGTTTGTCAGTCAGCAAATTAATTTTTCCTCACTGTAGCCATGCATTTACAAAACAATGGATCGTTCTGAAGAGACACTGGCATTAATATCAGCACAAAAACTGAGCAGGAGCTTCATTGAATGGATTTCAATGGCCAAGCAACTGTATGCAAGCCTCACATCTCCAACACAATGCCAAGCATTGATTGGAGTGGTGTAAAGCATGCTGCCACTAGACTCCGGAGCAGTGGAAACCTGTTCTGTGAAGTGATGAATCATGCTTCTCTGTTTGGCAGCCTGATGGGTGAGTCTGGGTTTGGTGGATACCAGATCAACGTCATCTGCTTGACTGCATTGTGCCAACTGTAAGGTGGTGGAGGATGGATAATGTCATTTTTCAGGGGTTGGGCTAGGCCCCTTACTTTCAATGAAGGAAAGTCTTAATGCTTCCGCATCCCAAGCCATTTTAGACAATGCTATGCTTCAAACTTTGTGGAAACAGCCTAAGGAAGGCTCTTTTCTACTCCAGCATGACTCAAAGCAAGGTCCATAAAGATATGGCTGGATGAGTTTGGTATGGAAGAACTTGACTGCTCTCAAAGACCCCTGACCTCAACGCTTTGGGATGAACTAGAACAGAGATTGTGAGCCAGGTCTTCTAGTCCAACATCAGTGCCTCACCTCACAAATGCTCTGTTACTCGATGAATGGGCATTTACAAACATTTGTGGAAAAAATGTATCACTCTGAAGAGCTCAGTGAATAAAAAAAAAGTCAAAAGTGGTGCTGTGATAGAATGCCATCTTTGCAATAAGTCAGATTTGTGAAATTCTATCCCTGCTAGATATCCCATGGTCAAGTGCAAGTTGTGTTACTAGAAGGTGGAACAGCAGCAACTTTACAAAGCAGAAGACCACATAAAGTCACAGAGTGGTGTGGTGCATGGTGCATAAAAGTCACCAACACTCTGCTGATTCCATAGCTGAAGAGCTTCAGACTTCCACTGCATTTATATCGTATACCTTCTATGCAATGCAAGTCGCTTTGGATAAAAGCATCTGCCAAATGCAGTAAAAATATAAATGCTCTCTAACTGGGCTATTGCCCATGGTAAACAATACACTGCAACAAATGCTTTTCTTACTTAGATTTTTTGTCTTGCTTCCAGTCCAAATATCTAAAAATTCTTAAATCAAGAAGGATTTTCTAGACAAGTAAAAATGATTGTCTTGTTTTCAGACAAAACATGTTAAAATTAAGTGCGAAAGTGAACTTTTCCATGAAGCAAGCGAAATTGTCTGCCGATGGGGTAAGCAAAATAATCTATTTTTTTTGCTTGAAATAAGATTATTTTGCTTGTTTTAAGCAAAAATTCACTTAATTGTGACTTCTTTTTTCTGAAAACAAGACAGCAATTTTTGCTTGTCTAGAAAATCCTTCTTGATTTAAGAATGTTTAGATATTTTGACTGGAAACAAACAAAGACAAAAAATCTAAGTAAGAAAAGCATTTTTTGCAGTGTATTTTAGTTTTTGGAAAATAGCTATTAGCTTTGAAAAAGCACAATAGGGACACATGAAGATTACGGCCCTTTTTCTCAGTTTTAAAAGCCCGTCTTGCCAGTGGTGAATCAACTTATTTGTCTTGTTTTTTTACCTTGACAACAATACAAGAATACTCTTTTTATTTTATTTTTTGCCGTACAACTGCACGCTTGTGGAGAAAACACCATGCATCTGCTTTAGCACTGATACTTGTCACTTTCAGTAGGAGTGGTTGAAAAAACAAACATACTGAGAAATTATGATCACAACTGATGATAACTCTGAATGTGTGTGTGTGAGCATTTTAAACTTGACACTGACCCCCCTGGGGGTCCCGCTCCTCCTCGGCTATGCCATGGAAGTGGGGTGAGCCATGGGGGCTCTTATTCATTAACGTGAGTGACAGAACGAGAGTATGTGCGGAGAGCAGAACATCAGGTGCTCTTCGCCACTCCATTCAGCAGAGCTGTTGATACGGGCAAACATGACGGGTGTGACGGTGACATGAGGGCAGGGGGCATCTCATTCCGACCCCCTCATTCTCCACAAAACTCATTTTCATGTTGTGCTTGGCAGGGTTGCAGACTTGAGACCACAATTAGTGGCCTAATGCGATGGAGCATTTATTATAGCGTTCTATATGGATTGCATTTTACCGATAACATCGTTCTGGCATCGATGCCAACCTCATGATGAAAGAGAGCAACTGAGATACACTTATCTGATGAGTCGTTTGCCATTTTCAACATGGCTCAATGCAGAATGTGGAACTTTCAAGCAGCTGCTGGTAAATTTGGAGGGCATCTTATTTCACCTCACCTTCAAGTGCATCCACAGCGCTGAGCCAGAAGTATGTCTTCCTGGTATCAGATCTTGGCTATGTGGTCTCGCTTCTCATCGCATCTGCTTCAGATTGTCCATTCCCGCCGAATCTCATCTGGGCACAGGAGCTCATGTTAAGGAAATACATGTGAACGTGTATTTCTGTTCAGTTTGCAACAATGACGTATGTGACCCTGGACCACAAAACCAGTCTTAAGTAGCATGGGTATATTTGTAGCATTAGCCAAAAGTACACTGTATGTGTCAAAATGATAGATTTTTATTTCATGCCAAAAATCAAGTAAAGATCATGTTCCATGAAGATCTTTTGCAAATTTTTCAGCATATATATATATAAAAACTTCATTTTTGATTAGTAATATGCATTGCTAAGAACTTCATTAGTACAATTTAAAGGAGTTATTCTCTATATTTAGATTTTTTTTTTTTTGCACCCTCAGATTCCAGATTTCAAATGATCTCAGAAAATATTATCATATCCTAACAAACCATTTATCAATGGAAAGCTTATTTGTGACCCTGGACCACAAAACCAGTCTTAAGTCGCTGGGAAATATTTCTAGCAATAGCCAAAAATACATGGTATGGGTCAAAATTATCAAAAAATTTTTTTTGCCAAAAATCATTAGGATATTAAGTAAAGATCATGTTCCATTAAGATATTTTGTAAATTTCGTACTGTAAATGTATAAAAACGTAATTTTTGATACGTAATATGCATTGCTAAGAACTTCATTTGGACAACTTTAAAGGCAATTTTCTCAGTATTTTTATTTTTTTGCATCCTCAGATTGCAGATTTCAAATAGTTGTATCTCAGCCAAATATTGTCCGATCTCAACAAACCATACATCTATTGAAAGCTTATTTATTCAACTTTCAGAATATAAATAAACCTCATTTTTGAAAAATTTACACTTAAGACTGGTTTCGTCGTCCGGGGTCACATTTATTCAATTTTAAGACAATGTATAAATCTCAGTTTCAAAAAATGTACCCTTACACCTGGTTTTGTGGTCCAGGGTCACATAAAGTATAGTGTTTCTTCAGATCACATGGTAAAGCATGTTGGAAAGCAACTTGATCTCATGAAGAAAATGAACCTGTGGGAACTTTTTTGCAAGACATGTACGTAATTCCATGTACTTTTTGTGAAATATTTAATGTGCAATGTCCACTGAGTTGGGCTAAAAGAGTGTTTGTTTTTTTCCCCCAGAACATATGGAGCTGTAATCATAACAGTGTACGAAAACAATTACAAGTGCTCTATAGTGTTCATTTCAGTTGGAAACTGCAGTGATATGTACTTCTTGGTACATAATTCACATCTTTCATTTCATTTTCATCATGACATCAGGTAGGTTGGAAATAATACCTGGGTTTCCTTCCATGTAATGTAATGGACATTTTGCTCAAATGCTTTTCATACTTAGATTTTTTTTTGTTTCCAGCCAAAATATCTAAAAATCCTTAAATCAAGAAAGATTTTCTAGACAAGTAAAATTTTTTGTCTTGTTTTCAGAAAAGTTGTTTTTTGATTAAAACAAGCAAAATAATCTTCTTTCAACCAGAAAACTAGATTATTTTGCTTACCCCATTGGCAGATTATTTTGCTTGTTTCAAGCAAAAACTCACCTAATTTTAACTCATTTTTTTCTGAAAACAAGACAATAATTTTTACTTGTCTAGAAAATCCTTCTTGATTTAAGAATTTTTAGATAATTTGGCTGGAAACAAGGCAAAAATTCTAAGTAAGAAAAGCATTTTTTGCAGTGCTGAATGGAAGCATTAAGATGCTAATAAAATTAACATGAAGACATACACACAAACACATGTGCAAAATAAATGCCTATATGTGACCCTGGACCAAAAAACAACAGTCATAAGTCGCTGGGGTATATTTGTAGCAATAGCCAAAAATACATTGTATGGGTCAAAATAAGTGATTTTTCTTTTATGCCAAAAATCATTAGGATATTAAGTAAAGACCATGTTCCATGAAGATATTTATTAAATTTCCTACCATAAATATGTCAAAACTTAATTTCTGAAAAGTAATATGCATTGCTAGGAACTTAATTTGAACAACTTTAAAGGCGATTTTATCAATATTTTGTTTTTTTTGCACCCTCAGTTTCCAGATTTTCAAATAGTTTTATCTCGGCCCGATCCTAACAAACCATACATCAATAGAAAAACAGCTTATTTATTCAGCTTTCAGATGATGTATAAATCTCAATTTCGAAAAATCTACCCTTATGACTGGTTTTGTGGTCCAGGGTCACGTATGTGCATCAAAACATTTTTCTATTCATTTCAATTCAGTCACTAGGCCCACCAGGAAATAACTCAACCTGCTTACAAACTTGAATCTTCCTAAAGACTTTGATGGTTTTCCACTCAGAAACTGCTAGTAAATTTCACAAATAATGACAAACGAATGGCACTGAAATTTTGAAGTGGCCTTTGGTCTTTTTAGAAGAGCTTTTCAGCTCTTTGCTCGCAGTCTTCATCGAGTCTGCAGATGTCTGGCTTTGCTTTAGAGGGCACAAACCTTTTCTCTCTTAACGCACCCCATCTTTATCAGACCACAGATTGGAGGGGAGATCCATTTGGCATGACATGTGAAGGCCTCTCGAGCAGAGGACCAAGGCGAACGAACACAATGTTTCTAACACTATTTTTACAGGATACGCTGCCTGACACATGTGCGGCTAAGCGATTCTCTTCCACGGAGTAATGATGCTCGCTGTGTCAAGATTTAGTCAGCTGCGTCTGACCCCAGAAAACAATAAAAGCAGAACTGATGAGCTAATAGATCAGGTCAGGTAAAAGCTGGCCAACCTTCTCTGCGGTCCTCCGACCGGGCGCTTGGCGCGAGACTGGCCTCACAGCTGGTTATCGTTAACGTCTCGGCATGCATGACCACCTGTTATCAATAAACTGTTGCGCTCGCTCCCTTTTTCTCAACTCGGTCTGTCTGCGGCGCTGGCTCATCCCAGGGAGTTAAAAACACCCCGTTGCTCTCCAAGGGACCGCATTCCTCCCTGTACGTGGGAATTAATCATGTGAAAAGTGGTAAGCCAATACACATTAGTTTATGCTTGATGAGCAGGCAAATGTATTAGCCAGTGCTGCATGTGGACGTAAAGACCCACGGGATGGAGGCTGTTGTGAAAGACAAACTCGCTCTTGTAGGGAATGAAAGATAAACGGCATCAAGACGGCTGGAAAGAGAGATGGGCTGTTCCTAAACCTCATCCCAGTGGACTTCCTCATCATCCTAATGGCAGATGCAAAAAACACTTTTATGAATTACTGTCATCATTAAGAGTTGTTAAATTCGGTAGATTAGATAATCAGACGATTTTTAAAAGGGTGTTTTTTTTTTACGCAAGTTTGCGGGGTTAACAACAAGATGACTCGCATCCTGAAACACTTGTAGCATTTAACTAAATCGAGAAGGCCGTCCGTTGCAATAAACCAACACATGTTTCTGTGCAATGCCGTGTGGCTCATCATAATGGATGGAAAAACATCTGCATTTAATGGCCATTTATGAAACCCCAGCGTTTAAATCTTGATTTGATTACACGCTTTTCATACCCTCAAATATTTAGCTTATTTGACAATCAATAGAAAGAGGAACGTTTCATCATAGTTCATTAATTTGCTTCTGTTTAAAGTTTGGTATGTTTAGATGTCATCGAGAATCTGGCTGTTGCACTTGTGCTCTGATACCAGCGGTGACGTGCTCCATAAACGGCCCCTAGAGTGCTGTACTGATTTGTAAACTGTTGAAGCTCTAAACACTTGAAGAACTTAGGGCTGCAGTAATGCAATCAACTGTTAATGACCATCAGGAGAACCTGATTCAAGTGCTTATGAAGGTGTTTATGTTTGTAGACATGGGAAATAAAGGCTTGATGCCACAGAAGGACGTTGTTCATGTGTAAATGTAACCGAGGTCAGTGGTAGGTGCTGTGCAGGTAAATTTCACTCCCCTGATCTCAAGAGATGCACTAGTGACTGACGCTAGGGGCTGCAGTCTTTAGCCTCCTTGTTAGTGCACCAACCTCCAATGCCGGAGACCTGGATTTGAGACCCACTCGGAGAGGGTGCGTGTAGGACCCAGGTGGAGGGGTTAAATTGGTGCCGTGACCCGGATGGGAGTGATGTTTAGGGGGGTGAGTGTAACGGAGGCCAGCGGTAGGTGCTGTTCAGGTAAACCTCACTCTCCTGATCTCAAGAGGTGCGCTAAGGGCTCCAGTCTTTAGCCTCCTTGTTAGTGCACCCGTCTCCCATGCCGGAGACCCAGGTTCGAGTAGGACCCTGGTGGAGGGGTTACATAAAATCTGTACTGATTTGTAAACTGTTGAAGCTCTAAACACTTGAAGAACTTAGGGCTGCAGTAATGCAATCAACTGTTAATGAACATCAGGAGAACCTGATTCAAGTGCTTATGAAGGTGTTTATGTTTTTTTTTTTTTTAAGATTTATTTTTGGCCTTTCTGGCTTTATTATTATAGGACAGATCACAACTGACATGAAGCAAAGTGGGAAAGAGAGAAGGGGGTAGGGTCGGGAAAGGGCTGGGATTCGATCTCGGGACGCCCGTAGCGCAATGACGCTGTATGTTGGCGCACTGCCCACAAGGCTATCGGGGCCAACATGAGGGTATTTATGTTTGTAGACATGGAAAATAAAGGCTTGATGCCACAGAAGGACGTTGTTCATGTGTAAATGTAACCGAGGTCAGTGGTAGATGCTGTGCAGGTAAATTTCACTCCCCTGATCTCAAGAGATGCACTAGTGACTGACGCTAGGGGCTGCAGTCTTTAGCCTCCTTGTTAGTGCACCAACCTCCAATGCCGGAGACCTGGATTTGAGACCCACTCGGAGAGGGTGCGTGTAGGACCCAGGTGGAGGGGTTAAATTGGTGCCGTGACCCGGATGGGAGTGACGTTTAGGGGGGTGAGTGTAACGGAGGCCAGCGGTAGGTGCTGTGCAGGTAAACCTCACTCTCCTGATCTCAAGAGGTGCGCTAAGGGCTCCAGTTTTTAGCCTCCTTGTTAGTGCACCCGTCTCCCATGCCGGAGACCCAGGTTCGAGTAGGACCCGGGTGGAGGGGTTACATAAAATCTGTACTGATTTGTAAACTGTTGAAGCTCTAAACACTTGAAGAACTTAGGGCTGCAGTAATGCAATCAACTGTTAATGAACATCAGGAGAACCTGATTCAAGTGCTTATGAAGGTGTTTATGTTTTTTTTTTTTTAAGATTTATTTTTGGCCTTTCTGGCTTTATTATTATAGGACAGATCACAACTGACAGGAAGCAAAGTGGGAAAGAGAGAAGGGGGTAGGGTCAGGAAAGGGCTGGGATTCGATCTCGGGACGCCCGTAGCGCAATGACGCTGTATGTTGGCGCACTGCCCACAAGGCTATCGGCGCCAACATGAGGGTATTTATGTTTGTAGACATGGAAAATAAAGGCTTGATGCCACAGAAGGACGTTGTTCATGTGTAAATGTAACCGAGGTCAGTGGTGCTGTGCAGGTAAATTTCACTTCCCTGATCTCAAGAGATGCACTAGTGACTGACGCTAGGGGCTGCAGTCTTTAGCCTCCTTGTTAGTGCACCAACCTCCAATGCCGGAGACCTGGATTTGAGACCCACTCGGAGAGGGTGCGAGTAGGACCCAGGTGGAGGGGTTAAATTGGTGCCGTGACCCTGATGGGAGTGAGGTTTAGGGGGGTGAGTGTAATGGAGACCAGCGGTAGGTGCTGTTCAGGTAAATCTCACCCCCCTGATCTTAAGAGGTACACTAGTGACTGACGCTAGGGGCTGCAGGCTTTAGCCTCCTTGTGCGCCCACCTCCCATGCTGGAGACACGGGTTTGAGACCCGCTCAAAGCAGGTGCACTAGGGCCAGGGTGGAGGGGTTAAATTGGTGCTGTGACTCGGATGGGAGTGATGTTTAGGGGGGTGAGTGTAACGGAGGCCAGCGGTAGGTGCTGTGCAGGTGAACCTCACTCCCCTGATCTCAAGAGGTGCACTAGGGGCTGCAGTCTTTAGCCTCCTTGTTAGTGCGCCCGCTGGAGACACAGGTTCGAGACCCGCTCTGACGTGTGACACCTGGCTGTCCTTTCTGGTAAATAAAGTGTCATAAATTAGTTTTTGGTCATTCTAAAATTATGCTTTTACTTAGCGTCTGTGAAGTGGAGCAGCACAACGTCCCACTAGTTCTTGTTTATCAACAGATGACTGGTTTTGGGTGCGGGAAGGGGCACTTTTGCTGCTTTCTAAAGTAAGCAGCACAGCACAAATGTTCATGTGCTG
This sequence comes from Cirrhinus molitorella, assembly GCA_033026305.1. Taxonomy (NCBI): domain Eukaryota; kingdom Metazoa; phylum Chordata; class Actinopteri; order Cypriniformes; family Cyprinidae; genus Cirrhinus; species Cirrhinus molitorella. Next base: position 32,693,380 of record CM065137.1, read on the forward strand.
GTCATCGCGTAATTAGGACCCGAAGTAGATAAATATCAAATGTGCTTTTTCAAACAACAGTGGGAAACTATGTATATTCATGCAGTGTGCACGTCAAAGGATTAAATCTGATCAGAAGCTTGTGACATATAAACGCCCATATCAACCTGATCACTTTATTTAGCATTCATGTAAACACAGATTTGTCAATCAGAATGAATTCATTCAGACGGGATCAAAAAGTGTCCATGTAAATGTACCTATTGTTTTTTCACTGGGTTTCCACAGTGATGCAATAGAAGAACCATTTTTGGTTCTCCAAAGGGTTCTTAAAGGGATAGTTCACCCAAAAATGAAAATGCTGTCATTAATTACTCACCCTCATCGGAACACTAAATATTTTTGATGAAATTTGAGAGCTTTCTGATCCTGCATAGAAAGCAACGTAACTACCATGAGAAGAAATTGTTGTATAAAGTCATTATTTTTGTTTTCTTTGCGCACAAATAGTATTCTTGTAGCTTCATAACATTACGGCTGAACCACTGATGGACTATTTTAAGGTTGTCCTTACTACCTTTCTGGACCTTGAATGCAATAGTTGCATTGCTGTTGATGCAGGGTTAGAAAGCTCTTGGATTTCATAAAAATATCTTAATTTATGTTTCAAGATGTACGAAGGTCTTACAGGTTTACATAAGGGTGAGTAATTAATGACAGAATATTATTTTTTTGGGTGAACTCTTTAATAGAATAATTTTTTTTCCTTACTATGAAGAAAATGTTTAAATTTAAAGAACATTTTTCCACTATAAAGAACCTTTTGAAGAATAGAAAGGTTGCATTGATGTTAAATGCTCTTTATGGAACCAAAGATGCCAGTAAAAAAGTTTTATTTTTAAGAGTGTACAGAGAAGAAAGCCATTAAAGAACCTACACTTTAAAGCAATTCTTTGACATTTTACAAACATTAGCAAGTAGGATTTCTCTCTTGGGTTTATGGGATTGATTTACGTCTACTGTATCTCCACAAGTTTCCATTTTTAGATTTCTTGGAAACGTGTCCTGCTTTATCTAAGCTGATATTGTAGCTATTGCATATTGTAGCAGAATTGCATTATCCTGGACACCACTGAAGACTCCCAGTTGTGTTTGGTTGGAAGATTCAGTGTTTTCCCTCAAACTTTAGAAAGTCAAATTCTCTCTTAGAGGTCCCGTTGACCAATTTTTTTTCCCAAAATAGCAACTATTAATTTCATATTTGGCGGTTTATAAAGGCTTCTTTTAGATTAATGTTCTTATGTTCACAACTGATTATTGCCTGACGAGTTTTTATAGGATCAAGAACAAGTTTGTCAGTTACTGTCATGAAGAAATGAGGGCACCGTTCGTTGAGCCCAGCTCACTGTAAACTCTCACTGTTAAATCGAGCACATGGGAATTCAGCTGTACAGTAATTACTTCAACAGTCTTCAAGAGTCTTAAATTAGAACCTGAAAAGAATGTAAGCAAACCAAAAATGAATGAATGCAGTCAATGCATTATTACCGTTCAGAGGGGTATGCCATTAAAATGCCTTCACAGAGAAGAAAAATCACAGATGAGACCTTTTTAATCACTCAATGAGATCAAACTGAGAACAAATAATATTAACTGTGAAGGGATAGTTCACCCAAAAATGAAAATTCTCTCATTAATTACGCGTTCCAAACCCATAAGACCTTCGATCGCCACTCATCTTTTTTTTTTGACCCTGCATAGACAGGAATGCAACTGACACATTCAAGGCCCAGAAAGGTATTAAGGATGCTATTAAAATAGTTCATGTGTCACCAGTGGTTCAACCATAATGTTGTAAAGCAATGACTAATGACCAATATAAACCAAATATGAAAATTACTATTTAATAGATTATATATAATATTTATTTGCTGAGCTATGAAGGAGCAACCCCAATGACATTTGTCTTGTGGGTTTCTCTCTCTGGCTTTCCCTCTCACCTCTATTTTCTCTAGCACACTGACAGTGCGTCACGCTCACCTTAGCGGCTTGAAAAGGCAGAAGAATCCCAGCTGAGATAAAGCAGATACTGGCCTGCTAGGGGTAAACTAACAGATAGCGGTAAACAATGTACAGTGTCTTCAGCCCCTGCTCCAGGCCCAGGTGAGGCCTTCCTCTGCCCCTGCAGGTGAGCCAGCGAGGGATCTTGATAAGAGGATTAGTTTATAAAACATCTCCCCAACAGCTGTGCGAGACGCTTGGCACAAAAATGCTGCACTTAGTCATCAGCACTAAGGGTATGATGATGAATTGGCTCTTCACTTTCTTTGTCACGGGCCACAAGGAAGCATAAACGCTGGATTTGGATTTATGTTAAAGGGAGATTTTGATGAAAAGAACATTGTATAATTTAAAGGGCACAAATTTGAACTCAGTTATACTCAGTCAGTTAAAATAGGTACTTAAAAATAAATATGTGACCCTGGACCACAAAACCAGTCTTAAGTCGCTGGGGTATATTTGTAGCAATAGCCAAAAATATATTGCATGGGTCAAAATTAGTGATTTTTCGTTTATGCCAAAAATCATTAGGATATTAAGTAAAGATCATGTTCCATGAAGATATTTTGTAAATTTCCTACTGTAAATTTATCAAAACTTTATCTTTTTATAAGTAATATGCATTGCTAGAACTTCATTTGGAATACTTCAAATGCACCCTCCGATTACAGATTTTCAAATAGTTGTATCTCGGCCAAATATTGTCTTGTCATAACAAACCTTTAAAGGCCATTTTCTCAATATTTCGATTTTTTTTGCCAATTCCAGATTTTCAAATAGTTGTATCTTGGCCAAATATTATCCATTCCTAACAATCCATAGCTTATTTATTCAGTTTTCAGAATTTTAATTGCAAAAAAATTACCATTATACTGTTTTTTTGGGTCCAGGTGGTCCATATGTGGTTCATATGACAAAACAATCTATAAATAATAAGAAATGTTTGAAATTTGCAATTTATTTTTATGTTAAACTATGTTGGAGTGAAAAGATCTGTAAATAAAGTACATAAAGACAGAATGATCTATTTGGATGAATAATTCATTTGAAGTTATATTCACGAATAGTATATGTTCATGGGTTGGTTGTGTCTACGGTTATGGATCGATTTGATGAGAATGTTATTCCTGGACCAACAACACACAGATCTAGGAACATGACTGGATTTCTCTCATAGCGTTTAATCTTACTAGAAATAGTCAAAATAAAAGACTATGACATCTAATTGTTTTGCAGGGTGGAGATCTCCTAAAACACGGAACTTGAAATCTTCGTGACTTTCAACTTCGCAAACAACATTCTCTGTCTGCTCGCGACTCCCTTGGGATTTTATAACTTCACGGCAACATCAGCGATTCTGTGCTGAATGTTTTTTTTTCTCAGCACTGCACACTTTTGAAATAATTATGCTGACGAGGTGCCTGAAACATTCCAGTTTTAATAAAGCACAGCTCTGCCGAGACATGAGCAAAGCATTCGGATTGACAAAAGCGCCCTGACGGTAAAGTCAGCCCATAGTGACACGCACAGAACCACGCATGATTAAATCTTTAATCAGAACAGGATGTGCCATGGAGGCGGGCAGATTGAGCCCAACCAACAGATGTAACAATAGGGGAAATTGTTAACCGTCTTCCCACAAATCATCTATTTAAAGGAATAGTGCACCAAAAAAATGAAAACTTGACGAAAGTCCACTCATCCTCAGGCCATCCAAAATGTGGATGAGTTTGTTCTTCATGGGAACAGATTTGGAGAAATGCAGCATCACTTACTCATCAATGGATCCATAAGTAATCCACACCACTTCAGTCCATCAGCTAACATCTTGTGAAGTGAAAAGCTGTGTTTGAAGAAACAAATCCATCATTAAGACGTTTTTAACTTTGAAGCGTTGCTTAAAACCTTTGCGTTCTCCAGTGAAAAATTCATCTTGTCTAAATCAGATGAGAAATATGCAAAGATCAAGCACTGTTTACAAGCAAAAACAGTTTAAAAAACAAATATATGGGTGGACACAGGACGAAGAGTTATTATGAATTTAGCCAGAAGTGACAATTTAAACTTAAAACGCCTTGATGATGGATTTGCTTTGAACATGCAGATGAGCAAGTTATGTATTGCTACATTTCTCCAAATCCGTTCCCATGAAGAAACAAACTCATTTACATCTTCAATGGCATGAGTAGATTCTCAGCAAATGTTAAATTTTGGGTGAACTATTCCTTTAAAAGAAAACCAGTATGGTTGTTTTTGATGTTTCCGTGTTTTTACTTTTCTTTTCAACATCAACCAGTCCAGCGGAGAGTGACTTGACTTTAAACAATGTGATCTGACATTTTGATTGAGTCCACATTTTCAGCACGCATGCGTCTTTTGGGGCGTAGCTGCTATTCTATTGAAATTAAGCATTCAAGAAGTGGCTTTGATCAAAGGTAGTTGCCTTTTTGGAGAGGCCATTTTTTCTTGTGACTATGACTAAATGTGGTACACTGAGGCTGTGGTAATAAGTGATGCGGTGTTGACGCGGTGAATGATTCTGACCCGAAAGCTCAGAGCACTTGGTTTCTAATGTAAATCCCCAGGAACACTGCATCAACTCAGACCCAAACACGACGACAACCTGACTGATAAATTATACACAAGCAAAACACATTATAAGATTGCTCTGTAAATAGAAAAACAAAAATCAATCGACAGCACAGGCCTATTTATTAAGAATTGCACGCCACATACACACTACAAGGTAAAGCACCTATAGTGACTAGAGTTCTTAAGGCAAGAAACAAGACACAATTTTAGGGTGAATCTCATGAAATCTGTCAAGAACATGCATTGAAAAAAAAAACTGTTGGATTTGCTTAAAAACATTAAAAACAACAGATTTTTTATTTAGAAAGACAAATAGTAGCATGAAATATACAGTTGTGCTCAAACGTTTACATACCCCTTGCAGAATCTGCAAAACGTTAATTCTTTTAGCAAAATAAAAGGGATCATACAAAATGCATTTGTATGCAGTTGTTTTTTATTTAGTACTGACCTGAATAAGATATTTTACATAAAATACATTTACATATAGTCCACAAGAGAAAACAAGTTGAATTTATAAAAATGACCCTGTTCAAAAGTTTACATACTGTGTTGTTACCTGAATGACCCACAGCTGTGTTTTTTTGTTTAGTGATAGTTGTTCATGAGCCCCATGTTTGTCCTGAACAGTTAAACTGTCTGCTGTTCATCAGCTCCCAAAAATTCTTTGGTTTTCCAGCTTTTTTGTGTATTTGAACCCTTTCCAACAATGACTGTATGATTTTGAGATCCATCTTTTCACACTGAGGACAACTGCTGAGGGACTCTTATGCAACTATTACAGAAGGTTCAAACACTCACTGATGCTCCAGAAGGAAACACAATGCATTAAGAGTCAGGGGGCGAAAACGTTTGAAATGTGAAGATCAAGGTAAATGTAACTAATTTTGTCTTCTTGGAAACATGCAAGTATCTTCTGTAGCTTCTGAAGGGCAGTGCTAAATGAGAAATATGATATTTAGGCAAAATGAGCAAAATGTACACATTTCCATTTGGTTTAAAAGTTTTCACCCCCAGTGCTTAATGTGTGTTTTGTTCTTCTGGAGCATCAGTGAGTGTTTAAACTTTCTGTAACAGTTGCATATGAGTCCCTCAGTTGTCCTCAGTGTGAAAAGATGGATCTCAAAATCATACAGTCATTACTAGAAAGGGTTCAAATACACAAAAATGCTGGAAAACCAAAGAATTTGTGGGAGCTGAAGGATTTTTCTGATGAACAACAGACAGTTTAACTGTTCAGGACAAACAAGGGACTCATGAACAACTGTCATTAAACAAAAAACACAGCTGTGTTTTTCATTCAGGTAACAACACAGTATTAAGAATCAAGGGTATGTACTTTTGAAAAGTCATTTTTATAAATTCAACTATTGTTTTCTCTTGTGGACTATATGTAAATGTCTTTTATGTAAAATATCTTATTCAGGTCAGTACAAAATAAAAAATAACATGCATTTTATATGATCCCTCTTATTTTGCTAAAGAATTAATATTTAGCAGATTCAAGGGGTATGTAAAATTTTGAGCACAACTGTATACTTTTACAGTTTAACCTTAAATCAACAAAATCTTGAGCATTTTATTAATGCTTTTCTGCGATTTTCAATTCCTGCTTCTTTAAAAAGAGCCGTATATAATCACAGGTTCGTTTATGAGACCACACACACTGAGAGACCGTTTCGTTTGTTGTCAGTCTATGAAAACAAATGTAGCATGTGCAAATAGCAAAGAATTAGCCAATTACAGTAGCATCATATATCTCAATTAAAAGAGGTGGGAAATCATCATCTAAGCAGTGTGAAAAGCAGCCTCATTATCCGCACGTAACTTCAAAGCGAACGACCATCCTGTTTAGTCTTTGCGACGGTGCACGTCAGCTAAATTATAGAGCTTATTAGCGTTTAATTCACGTGATAATGGGTGATTTCATGTTCTAATTATAACAAATCAAGCTTTCCTCTGCAATCATGTGCTTTAGTGCACAACAGTATGACATGTGAACGCCAGCTGTTCAAATACTAAAGAACAGCTGGTGTTGAAATGCTAAAGTGAGAATATTCTTTTGCTCGCTGATCCAAGATGATTCCGAAAACCTTTCGGATCTAAAGATCCAAAATCATTTTAACCCCGGGCTCAGCTGTTGAATGAGGGTTTTAGTTAAAGGACACTGCAAACTTTGCTTAAAGCTCTCTGTGGGGAGTGAAACATACCGATGTAATCAGCGAGCTTTGAACATCTACTTTTCCTTTTGAAACGTCTGAAAGAGTCAAAACACCGGCTTACGGCAAACTAAGTGTGTTGCATTTACTGACAAGCCCAAATTTAGACTAACATTCCCCACAATTTAAACTTTCCATCAAAGCTGTTGAAATTACTCATTGTGATGACTACTCATGCTGTTTAGGACTTGCTTATATTGCATCTTTTTATTAATACAGTGGGTAAATATGCCATTAGTAATCTTAAAGAGAGATAGAACTATTTTCTGTTTTTGCAATTAGAGCCTACCCATATTTGCAGAAAAGTATAGAAGCCTGTTTCCGCCATTGAATTAAAAATTAAAAAGTAATTGCAACTTTGTATCTCGCAATTCTGCCCTTTTTTTAGAATTGCATGACACAAGCTCACAATTCTGACAAATCAGAATTGAGATATTAATAATATCAGAATTACATGATACAGATTCGCATTCATGACTTTTTTCTCAGTATTCTGAGATATAAACTCGCAAGTCTTTTTTCTCAGAATTATGTGATAAAAACTCACAAATAAAAATTATGAAGTTATCCTGGCTTTTTTCTCAGAATTGCGAGATATAAACTCACAATTCTGACTTTTCTTTCAAAATTACGATACAGATTCGCATTTATAAACTCGCAATTGTGAGTTATAAAGTCAGAATTACAGGATATGAACTCCTAGTTCTGACTTTTTTTCTTAGAATTGCTTGATATAAACACATTTGTGAGTTATAAAGTCAGAATTGCAAGATATAAAGTCAGAATACAGGACATAAATTCCCAAGACTGATTTTTCTATCTCAGAATTGCTTGATACAAACTCACAATTCTTTTTATCAGTAATCTGAGATATAAACTTGCAGTTGCAAGTTATAAAGTCAGATTTGAGATATTAATAATATCAGAATTACATGATAATCACATTAATGACTTTTTTCAGTATTTTGAGGTATAAACTCGCAATTACGACTTATAAAGACAAAATTGTGATATTTAAAATCACAATTCTGACTTTTTTCTCAGAATTATGTGATAAAAACTCACAATTAAGAATTATGAAGTCACTTTGACTTTTTTCTCAGAATTGTGAGATATAAACTCACAATTCTGACTTTTCTTTCAAAATTATGATACAGATTCACATTTATGACTTTTTTTTCTCAGTATTCTGAGATATAAACTCTGAACTTTGAGTTATAAAGTCAGAATTACAGGATATGAACTCCCAATTATGACTTTTTTTCTCGGAATTGCATGACGTAAGCACAATTGCAAGATATAAAGTCAGAATTACAGGATATCATTTTCTAATACTGACTTTTTTTCTCAACTGCATGATATAAACTTGCATTTGCGAGTTATAAAATCATTCATAAGTCTGCTCTTGTCAACAAAATGAAGTACTGACGTCCACCAAAATAAAAGTCCACATTCATAAATGTTAGTACTGTAATTTTACTGTTGTTCTGTAAAATAAAATAACAAAAGTAAGACAAAAATAATAACAATAATTACAACAGCTCTATTAATACATGTATTATAACATTCACCCACAGTATTCAAAAAGTCAAAATTGCGTGATATAAACTTGCAATTGTGAGTTATAAAGTCAGAATTGTGAGATATAAAATTAGAATTATGATATACAAACTAAAAATGTGTACTTTTTCCCTCAGAACTGTGTGTTTTAGTTCTGAGGAAATTCTGACTTTTAATTCTTGCAATTGTGAAGATTTTTTTCTTAGAATTGCGTTTTTTAATCTTTTTTTATGCAAAGATGAAGAAACATTTTAACTTTTTCTCAGAATTGCATGTTAGTATCTCGCAATTCTAACCTTTTCTCACAATTGCAAAGAAACGTTCTGTAAATGATGTAAATGATGTGATAAGTCAGGTTTGTGAGATTTATTTCTCAGAACTTTTTCTCAAAATGGGCAGAAATGGGCTTCCGTAGAAAAGACTGAAATCCACATAATCAGTTTTTTTTTTTTAAGCTAAATAATTTTTCGTGCTGGTCCAATAATTTTCAAGTTAGCCAATCGTAAAAGGTGTCATTTGCATATTGATGTCTAATTATTACAGTAGCAAACCAGTCTGTTTATAGTCAGAGAACGAAAATGGTAATCTAAAACTAAATTACGACTGTTGTGGGTGCATAAAACCTTGTAACATTATAACTGGACCTCAGGGAATAAAATTTACAGGTTACAGGACCGAAAAATACATTACGAATAAGGGGCTGCTGGTTCATGTGCCTGAGCAGCTCGCCCTGTATCCACTGCCATTGTGTTTTTGAGGAAAGGCAGATGGCGTTCTACAAGCATGACTTACATACAGTAAAAGTTTTCCCTAAAGCGCTTTGAGGGCATACGAGTCGTCCATGTGTTTAATATCGCAGGGATGCATTCGGGTTTCCCCGGGAATTGAACATGAACTTGTCCCGGGACACGACATTGGTCTGAATTCTGGTTTTAGAGCCCATCTTAAGTCCAAAATGTAATCTGGAGTCAGTCTGTTTTACACAGGCTGTAATAAAAACACAGCCATGGCTTAATGCCCGCCGTCTTCGTGAGGCAGGATATTGCTGAGCTCTGAGTCTCTGGAACACCTCAACGTTCAGTTTATATGGGCCTGTGTGCTTTCGTGCCGGAGGGGTTGATGGCTGAGCGGTGGGAGTGTCACGGTACAAATCATGACAACAGCTACGCAGTTTGAGATACTTGGTATTTATTGTCGCCTATAAAAGTGACTTGATGGGATTTTTAAAGCTTTTATTGACTTCTCCACATACAGAGATGACCCTTGTGGAAATGTTTGTCTGCTGAAAGCTGGAATGTTCCCTGGGCTCTCTGGTTTGCACACCAGGGGGCATCTTTCATAAGATGCCTTATCCTTATTCCCTGTCCAAGGCTTCAGAATTTGCATCAAAGTAAACCCCCTAGGAACTTCTGCTTAGTCTGCTAGGCAAAGCTTCTCCTGCCTTACGGAAGTTTTGAATTTAAAGGGATAATTCACCCAAAAATGAAAATTCTGTCATTAATTACTCACCCTCATGTCGTTCCAAACCCGTAAGACCTTGTTTCATCTTCGGAACACAAATTAAGATATGTTTGATGAACTCTGAGAGCTTTCTGACCCTGCATAGACAGCAACGCATCTATAAAATAGTCCATATGACATCAGTGGTTCAACCTTAATTTTATGAAACTAGTCAAGTCAAGTCACCTTTATTTATATAGCGCTTTTTACAATACAGATTGTGTCAAAGCAGCTTCACAGTATCAAATAGGGAAGTAGTGTATCAATAATGCAAAAGGAAACGGTTACCATTTTTCAGTTAAAGCGAGTTAATCATTGAATTCAGTGATGTTATCATCCTGCTCAGTTCAATTAGTATAGAAAAAAACTACACAAATACTGGTGAGTAATTAATGACAAAATTTTTATTTTGGGGTGAACTATCCTTTTAAGTATAAATAAATAAAAGCTGGAATTTTTATTTGGACTGTTGAATTAATTTTGAGGCCGTGCAAGATCTAGGCGACTTTTTTTCTTCAGTAGAACAGAGATTTTTAGCTTGATGATTTATAGAAAGACCCTGAAAACCACCTACAACATCATAGCAGTCGCATATCAACACCCTAAAACCCACACAGAACATCCTATCAACTGCATAGCAATACCCTAGACATATACAGTTGAAGTCAAAGGTTTACTTACACCTTACAGAATCTGCAAAATGTTAATTATTTTAACAAAATATGAGGGATCATGCAAAATGCATGTTATTTTTTATAGCACTGACCTGGATAAGATGTTTCACATGAAAGACGTTTACATACAGTTCACAAGAAAAAAAAAAATGGTTGAATTTATAAAAATAACCCCCTTCAAAAGTTTACATACACTTGATTTGTAATCAATTCTAGTCTTGTTACCCGAATTATCCACAGCTGTGTTTTTTGTTTAGTGATAGTTGTTCATCAGTCCCTTGTTTGTCCTGAACAGTTAAACTGCCCCCCGTTTTTCTGAAAAATTCTTCAGGTCTCACAAATTCTTTGGTTTTTCAGCATTTTTGTGTATTTGAACCCCTTCCAACAATGATGGTATGATTTTGTGATCCATCTTTTCACACTGAGGACAACTGAGAAACTCATATGCAATTATTACAGAAGGTTCAAACGCTCACTGATGCTCCAGAAGGAAAAATTATGCATTAAGAGCAGGGGGGTGAAAACCTTTTGTATTTAAGTTCTGGTTAAATTTAACTTGTTTTGTCTTCTGGGAAACATGCAAGTATTTTCTGTAGCTTTATGAAGGGCAGTACTAAATAAAACAATATTATTTTTAGGTAAAATGCGAAAAATGTACACATCTTCATTCTGTTCAAAAGTTTACACCCTTGGCTCTTAATGCATTGTGTTTCCTTCTGGAGCATCAGTGAGTGTTTGAACCATCTGTAATAGCATATGACTCCCTCAGTTGCCCTCAGTGTGAAAAGATGGATCTCAAAATCATACAGTCATTGTTGGAAGGGGTTCAAATACACAAAAATGCTGTAAAAAAAAAAAAAAAAAAAAGAGATTTGAAGGATTTTTCTGAAAAACAGGGGGCAGTTTAACTGTTCAGGACATACTATTACTAAACAAAAAAACACCATTGGGGATCATTCAGGTAACAACGCAGTATTAAGAATTAAAACTTTTGAATGGGGTCGCTTCTAATAAATTCAACTATTATTTTATCTTTTGGACAATAAATCTTTTATGTGAAATATCTTATTAATGCATTTTGTATTATCCCTCTTATCATCCTAATGATTTCTGGCATAAAAGAAAAATTAGGAATTTTAAACAATATAATCTATTGTTGGTTGTTGCTACAAATATAACCTTGCTACTTAATACTGGTTTTGTGGTCCAGGGTCACATGTGTCTGTGCTACATAGTAATACACTGGCAGCCACCCACAACAGCCTAACATCAGAGCTGCAATCTAGTACTTCCTGTCACATTAATAATATTTAGAAAGATTTAACTTCAGTTAAATCATTTGGTATTTTAACTTGCGTCAAGCTGCTTCAACTCAAAACAATATTCCTGACAAACGCTGTGCCAGAACTGACAGGTACAGCATGGAGATATGGAATATTACAGTGTGCTATGTGATCCATGCTGTGGTCCCTATCTATCAGTCATGTTGACCCATGAAAGATTGCCCTGTCATACAGGCCCACACTCTTCACAGTGTGATTGGCAAAGGTATCTGACTTTAGTCTTACTGCATCTGTTTCTAATTCTATCAAAATAACAGAAGAGAGAAAGCAAGCGTCCCTCCGGAAGCTTGAAGCTCACAGGGTCATCTTTCTCCTAATATCCTGCACAAGATGCAATTCATCCATAAGTCAAATGTGCTTAGCAGAAAGCGCATTGAAATGGAGATTCTTCCTCTGAAAACAAGGCTTTAAAGAAACAGTTAGACTTGTTTTTGCCAGTAACTGTGTGTGTGTGTATATATATATATATATATATATATATATATACAGTTGAAGTCAAAAGTTTACATACACCTTGCAGAATCTGCAAAATGTTAATTATTTAGTAATGACTTGAATAAGATATTTTAGATAAAAGACGTTCACATATAATCCACAAGACATTATAATAGCTGAATTTATAAAAATGACCACGTTCAAATGTTTACATATGCTTGATTCCTAATACTGTGTTGTTAGCTGAATGATGCACAGCTGTGCTTCTTTGTTTAGTGATAGTTGTTCATGAGTCCCTTGTTTGTCCTGAACAGTTAAAATGCCCGCTGTTCTTCAGAAAAATCCTTTAGGTCCTACAAAATTCTTAGTTTTTTCAGCATTTTTGTGTATTTGAACCCTTCCCAACAATGGCTGCATGATTTTGAGATCCATCTTTTTACACTGAGGACAACTGAGGGACTCATATGCTGAGGGTTCAAATGCAGAGCCAGGGGGTGAAAACTTGTTGAATTTGAAGATTATGGTAAATGTAACTAATTTTGTCTTCTTGGAAACATGCAAGTATCTTCTGTAGCTTCTGAAGGGCAGTACTATAAAAAAGAAGATATTTAGGCAAAATAAAAATGCACACAACTTCATTCTGTTCAAAAGTTTACACCCCCAGCTCATAAAGCATAGTTTTTCCTTCTGGACCATCAGTGAGTTTGAACCTTGTGTAATAGTTGCATATAAGTCTCTCAGTTGTCCTCAGTGTGAAAAGATGGATCTCAAAATCATACAGTCATTGTTGGAAAGGGTTCAAATACACAAAAATGCTGAAAAACCAATGAATTTGTGGGACCTAAAGAATTTTTCCAATGAACGGCAGGCAGCTTAACTGTTCAGGACAAACAAGGGACTCATGAACAACTATCACTAAACAAAAAAAACAGCTGTGGGTCATTCAGGTAACAACACAGTATTAAGAATCAAGTGTATGTAAACTTTTGAACAGGGTCATTTTTATAAATTCAACTATTATTTTCTCTTGTGGACTATATGTAAATGTCTTTTATGTGAAATATCTTATTCAGGTCAGTACTAAATAAAAAATATCATGAATTGTGCATGATTGCTCTTATTTTGCTAAAAGAATGAACATTTTGCAGATTCCGCAAGGTGTATGTATATGTAGACTTCAGCTGCATATATATAATGATATTCTAGGGAATTACATCTTATTTTATAGCAAAAGTTTGGACAGGACCCTTTTATATTCCAACATGACAATGCCTCTGTATGTAAAGCAAGGTTCATAGAGAAATGTTTGATTCAGTCAGTGTGGAAGAACTTGACTGGTCTACATAAAGCCATGTCCTAATCCCAGCTTGACTTTAAATGCAGACCTTGAGCCAAAAACCCATCACCAAACATCAATGACTTGTACATAAACTATATGAACAAAAGTATTGGGACACGTCCTTCTTTAGAACAGAAAAAAGCACTTTCAAAACTGTAGCAACAAAGATGGACGCATAGTTCATGTATATAAAAATTGTATTTCCATCTCCATTGCTTCAGTTTTAGAAAGTGTCTAAAATGACTGAACCCATATGCACAAGTTTTTGGCTTAAGGTCTGCATTTAAAAGCAGAATATTATTATATACTTAAACATTAAGATTAGTACTCATGGAAATTACTAAAGTAGTAAAACCTGTTCATTAGAAGAGGGTGTCCCAATACTTTTGGTAATATAGTGTATATATTTTTAAAATAAGGAAACATAAAATTATTCTATATTTGATGAATGATATAAAAAGTCTTTAAAAATGTCTACATTTTTACTCACAGAACTTTCAGCGGTTGCAATCAGGAAACTCAGCTGTTATGTGCAAATCATTTGCATTACACACAATTTTTGACGAAAGACGCTGTGTAAACGTAGAGCCACCGAGCCAAACAATAAAGAATAAATGTTTGTAGGTGGTCAACCAACACTGAATAAGACAAGCTTTGTCCATTAATTGATCAAGTCCGTTGATAAATAAACGCTCGGTCTCGCTTCCCCATCCTGAGGCTTCACTGTTCCCTGTTGTTTGAAAGGAGGAAAAGGCCCCGCTGTTCTACACTGAGTACTGCTGATAATGATTAGCTGGTGCTGAAACCAATTCCGAACAATACAAGTTCAGAGGAGTCACTTTAAGTGATGTGGGAAGGAAAGTGTTTTTGCGACCGTATGGAGGAAACATTCCAAGACAATGAAGTCTGGATTGGAAAAAGACGACTCAGGGAGGTTCAGCGAGACTGGCGCGATGGGCCGAGGCCCACATTCCATGGCATCTCGCGTGTCCTCGCCATTTGACCGCTGGATCGCAGCGCTATTTTGCGGTTGGGATTCATTAATGTGACCGGCCAGACAGTCATCGCCCTGGTGATCGGTCGCATCATCGCTGATGGGAAACGATGCAGATCAACCTGATGGTTTGAGAAAGAAACGTTTCTCACGGTTATGAGCAATAACAAGCCACGACCCAAAATTCTTCTGAAAAATCATAAAAATGTATCCTGCTGCCGATGAAAAGACAGTCTAGTTGAAGTGGTTCAGCTGCCAATTGTTAGTCCTTGAGAATCAGGACTTTGGCAAATCAAAGTGAAATAATGATCTGACCTCCTGCAAGCAATGAAGCACCAGAGCATCATGGGCGCTCTTTTCACACTCTCCGTGCCTGTTCGCTACACATTTGTGTTTAATTTGATGGCAAGGGGAAAGAGGAACAGCTTGAGGAATGAGGCTACAGTCTCTGTCATCGCTCAACATGAAGCTGGTGTAGTCCTCACAATGGCCTCATTTCCTAATAATTTCCAGTCCCTCATAAAGAGAGAGATTGGGAAAAACACCCAAGAATGGGGAAAATAATCCTCCATTGCGGACTAGCTTTAAAAGACACTACGATGGCCTGATACAGGTCAAAGCGGTCATTCCAGATGCTGAGGTGGATTTCAACCTAGTGTTAATGGAGAAAAATACAATTAAAGAATTAGTTCACTTTTAGAAAATTTCCTGATTCATTTACTCACTCCTATGTCAGAGTTGTGGACTCGACATAAAGAAGACATGAGACTCGACTTTGACAGCGATGACTCAAGACTTGACTTGGACTTGAACCCTGTGACTCGGCAAGTCTTTATGGCTATATCTTCTAAAAAAACAACAACAGAGTTTTGATCGATATAGGCTGGTTACTGAAGCGCATGATTACAATGGTATGATTAGCACAGCTTTTGGCACTGAGCCAGAGAGGGATTTGCTAAGTGAGCGCTTATATTGTTTTTATCCACATAATTAGGGTGACCATACATCCTCTTTTTGGAATTAAAAAATGCGTCCAAAATGTCAGGGATTTGGTTTTTGCTTTTTACAGTCTCCATTCATTGTGTGCGTTTTTGTATTAAACCCTTGTGTGGGACTTTTTTCTTATCCCGCTCCTGCAAACATATTGAATATAATTTTCACGTGTGCAAAGTATTTAAATCGCTTTGGATGCGGCTCGTGTTGGATGTTGGGTTGCCAAATCCGCATTTTTTTCCACGGAAATTGGGCTGATTTGAAACTGTTTGAAAAGTTTGAAATATTGCATAAATTCCATTTGACTGAAATGCTTATATTGAAACATTTTACATTCTACCTGTGATAAAACTGTGGTAGATAATAGTTTTGTGAAGGATGGCCACTGCGGTAGTCGCTTTTTAGCTGGGTTTATAATCAATATGCATAGTGGTGACTGTAACATAGGTTGTTTTGTTATGGAAGTGACATATTTTGATACCAAAACTAGGTGCCGTAACTGATTCAATTGATTCATTCAGATCACTGAATCATAAACAAATGAAACGGTGGACTTAAAATAAATTATTAATTCAATTAGGCCTATATTTGTTCACAAACAATGATTAATTCCTCAATGAAACACCACTAATTATTGTATCTTTGCAATTATTCTTACTTCAGACTATTATTGACTTTTAATTTACCTTAGTAATTAATACAGAGACACTAATTTGAGCAAATGGGCACTAATGACTTGTTTAGGACTTAAGGCTTAAAGTTGAAGACTTGCAACTCGACTTGTGACTTGCCCGTCTTGACTCTGGACTTGAATGCAAGACTTGAGACTTACTTGTGACTTGCAAAACAATGACTTGGTCCCACCTCTGGTTCATGTCTTTCTTTTTTCAGTCGAAAAACGTTTTTTCTCCATATAGTGGAATTCAGTGGTGGCCAATGGATTGAAGGTCCAAATTGCAAATAGTTTCAAAGGGCCCTGCACAATCCTATCCGAGGAATAAGGGTCTTATCTAGCAAACCAATCTTTCAATTTTTAAATAAAATCTGAATTTCTATACTTTTTAACCACAAATGGTCATCTTGCACTAGCTCAACCTCACACATTACTGATCACGCACGTGTGACGTAGCTGGAAGTCCCGACTCAATGTTTACAAAGCAAACTGCAAAGAAAGACGTTTCCAACATGATTACGCAATGTGTAAAGATGCGCAATGCAGAGCTAATGCAAGTTGAACATTTTTGTTTCTAAAAAGTACATAAATTGTATTTTATTTATTTTTTTTTTAGAAAATTACCAAACATTTTGTTAGATAAGACCCTTATTCCTCAACTGGGGTCGTGTAGAGCCCTTTGAAGCTGCACTGAAACTGCAATTTGGACCTTCAACCTATTGGCTCCCACTGAAGAAAAAAAAAACATGAACATCTTGGATGACATGGAGGTAAATAAATGATCAGGAAATGTTTATTCTTTTAAAAAAAAAACTTTTAAAAGCAGGGTAGGTGACTTGGTTGAAAAACATTTTTTGTTATGCTGGTTGAACGTCTCTTTACATCTTGATAGCAATCACAAGTTAAGTGGTCTAAATGTATTTATATTGTCTGTGGAAATTGCCTTCTCTACCTTTAAGAACAAGCAAATTGGCAAGCTCAGCTGGCAACAAAATTGAGCCACAGGTCTCTTCTGAGAGACAAATATAATGCTTATTCCTAAATATAAAATGCTACTTTCTTTTAAAAAGGCAAAACAAATGATCAAATCTTATCAAATCTCATTTAAAATCTCCAACACTGTATCATGTCATTGTTAATGTCAAAGCTTGTGCATTCAATCAAATTCTACAGTATTTTGGTGTCAATCCATCTGACTTGTAGAAACTAGTCATACTAGATACATAGCAACACAAAACTAGTTACAAGAAGGTAAAAGAAAATATGACCCGGCCCAGACTACAGCTTGTGTTAATCACAATGTTCTTTTTCGTTTTTAATTACTGGCTCCCAAGCACTTTAATTACAAGTCTGCCAACAAATCATTTAGACGACAAAAGGAATTTTCCAATTTAGCTTGTGTCTTGTTAATAATATAGCATATTTTTGAGTCTCTGAGGTTCATAGTAATATTAATATGTCAACTTACTGACAACAGCAAAAGCCTACAACAATGCCTAAATAGATAGATTTTTAAAAATAAATAAATACTTTGATTCAACAAGGGCATATTAAATGTTTTACTTTTTGTACACCATTTGATGTGAAATTTCAATCTGGGTTCACAAGCAAAACCAGTTGCCAGATGCTTTTTTTCTAATGCAGATTATACCACATACACAGACAAATACGCTTAATCAACCTTAGATGTCAAAGATATTATGGTGACAAGTTACCAGACGAGATCTTAAAGCACTAGTCTATGAATGACTACTTACTTGCCATTCCCTAAACAACAACAACAACAACAACAAAATAAATAAATAAATAAATATGAAACAATCTATGCAGATCTGGACATTTCAAAAATCATCCTAGAACGGGCCTGTTTTCAGCTTATTTTCTGCTCAGAAACAGTCCAAAATAAATAAATAGAATAATTTGACATTATTTTAGTCAATTAAATGTATATTACAGAAGATTTATTGGTTAGAAACTACTACTTTAGTGTCACTAAAGTAAACTGCTAACAATGGTTTATATTCAGAGCTGTTGTGTTTGATTTGTCAGAAAAACATCAGTTTCATCTGCGCAAAAAAGTGAACTGATGTTCGTCTGCAAGCAATTAACATTTTTGTTTCAACCACAGATGTCGCTAGAAAGCTCAATTCCACTGTGTACCTTTAATAACAAATAATGAGAATTTAATGAGTCACCACTTAGGAAAATAAGAATTACAATGGTTAATAAGTATTGAACGAGAAGAGAATTGTCATGAGAAGAATTGTCCTAAACAGTCTTGCACATGTTTTCATGAGATGCACCCATAAACTTGATCCTACTGCCATTTTCTCCTGCCACAGTGTTTTGTTTTTAACATACATCTGTGCATGCTGCGTGACACGCGGTGTGATTTTGTACCATCAAATGTTCTTCCTTCCAAATAATCATTTGTGCACGTTTGCCAAAAGTTAAAGGAGTCCCGTACAGAGTTTATTAATGGCCTGTGATGTTGGTTTGATGTGCATTCGTAAGTGTTTTGTGGATTATGGGTTTGACCTGAGGGCTGCTGATCCTGTAAAAGATCTCTTTTCCTTTAAATGAAGTGGAGATAAACTCTCATTGAAATTCAATCCTGTGAAAATCCTCAGGGCGTAAACAAGCCGGTCCTGTTGGGGGCAATTTTCACCTCACAAAATAAACCAAACTCCATTACAATAAAGCAAGCAAGTGGAACATCAAAGAGAGCAGGGGAAACAGCCATGAAGTAAGCTGGATAATAAAATTTAAGTAAATCGTGCAGGACATGCGACGCTTAAAAGGTGCAAATGATTACCAAAGAGGAGGCGCTGTGTTCGGAAGTGGAGAATGGTGAAAATTAATGGACAATAGCACAGTAATTGCTTGAACTTCAAATGCCACAATTAGCTGCTCCTACAAGAATCTACCATGAATGAAAGCAGAATTGACATTTGTTGTTCCAGCTTTGCAAATAACAGGTGTGGCAGTAAAGCATGAGAATCGAAAACGAAGCAGTGGATGTGTAGCAGGTTTAACTTTCACCCACTAATAAAGGCGCAGTTGTCACGCAATGCAGGATGCAGGGAAGAGCATGCAGGCATATCGCCTCAAACAGCAGCTCCTGCAGCCTCCGTCTCGCTCCATTGGAAGCTGTCAGGTTTCAAAGACCACTTGGGTTGGTTTTGCAATCATTGGACCTATTATCCATACATGGATATTGACCATGTCCAACTAGAAGATGCGAGGGCTTGTTTCTTTTCTCTTTCAGATTTTAATGTATGGATTCTCTGGAAAAACACCTTATATTTCAATGTCGATGCAATAGGTTTTAGTAATAAGTTGTTATTTAATGCAAAATACGGAGTCAGTGAGTCGAACTTGACATGATTTCCATTTCTGGGAGGAAAAAAGCCAGAAGTGTGGGATATAAACTCAATAAGAGAATGATGAGTTGATTTTTCTTATCGGTATTCTGAGATATAGTCTCGGAATTGCAAGACTAAAATCAGAATTTTGAAATGTAAATTCAAATTTACCTTTTTTATTCTTTACATGGTTTTCATAGACTGCCACTTGAAAACTGTCACCACAAAAAAAGTCATCACTGTTTGCAAACAAAGAAGTGGTCTATGCAGCCCTGTAAAATCTGTTTTATTTATTTCCCAAATTCCATTTTATTTTTATCCAAATTCAGTTTTTTTTTTATTATTATTTATTTTAATTTTTTCTAGAGTCTGTTTTAATTGCTAATTGAAAAAATATTAATCACAATTTATTAACAACAATATGTTTTTTCCCTCAAATTCAGTTTTATTTTTACAGAATTCTGTTTTTCGTTATTCGTCTGAATTCAGTTTCAAAATTGTAATAATCAAAAGCATATTTTATTAACTGATTTTATTTAAAAATATTGTATTTTATTTATTTATTAAAAATACTGTGTTGTGCATTTACAATTTTCTAGTAAATAAATTCTTGTACATATTTTTTTCTGATAAATATTCCTTAAAAACAATATTTTAATAATAATTTTATTAGTAGCTAGATAGACACTAGTCCATAATGCATATGTGTACTGACCCACTTTTGATGCATTCATCCCAAATGTGACAAATTCTGTGACATTCCCACGTTATACAGTAACGTGTTTTTCGCTTTGGCAGAAATCAAAGTTTGTGAACCCTTTAAAAAATTTCTATAATCCTGCGTAAATATGACCCCAAACCTCATCAAATTTTCATATAAATCCTGAAAGTAGACAAAGAGAACCCAATTAAACAAGTGAGAGAAAAATATTTGCTTTGTCATTTATTTACTGAGAAAAATGATCCAGTGTTACATATCTGTGTGGTGCAAAAGTATGTGAATCTTTGCTTTCAGTATCTGGTGTGACCCCCTTTTGCTGCATAACTGAAGGTAAAGTTTCTTGTAAATGCTGATCAGTCCTGCAAAATAACATGTAGGAGTTTTAGCACATTCCTTAATGTAGAACCACTTCCTTAATGTTGGTGGGTTTCCTCCTATGAATGGCTTGCTTAGGTTCTTCCACAATTTCATAGGATTTAGGTCTTTGACTCAGCCATTCCAAAACATTACCTGTGTTCTTCTTTAAACATTCTTTGGTAGAATGACTTGGGGTTGTTGTCTTGCTGCATGACCCATGTTCTCTTGAGACTCTGTTCTTAAACAAATGTCCTGATGTTTTCATTTAGAATTTGCTGGTATAATTCAGAATTCATTGTTCCAATAATGATGGCAGGCTGTCCTGGCCAAGATGCAGCAAAACAGGCCCAAGCCATCGTACTACCACCACCATGTTTTACAGATGGGATAAGATTCTTAAAGTGGAATGCAGTGTGTTCTTTTCTGTGAACATAATAGCTTCTCATTTAAACCAACAAGTTCAATTTTGGTTTTATCCATCCGTTAAACCATTCTCCAATACACTGCAAAAATGCTTTTCTTACTTAGATTTTTTGTCTTGTTTTCAGCCAAAATATCTAAAGATTCTTAAATCAAAGAAAAAAAAAAATATTGTCTTGTTTTCAGAAAAAATAAGTTAAAATTAAGAGTTTAAAATTAATAATCTGCCAATAAGGTAAGAAAAATAATCTAGTTTTCATCTTGAAATAAGATTATTTTGCTTGTTTTAAGCAAAAACTCCGAAAACAAGACAATAATTTTTGCTTGTCTGGAAAATCCTTCTTGATTTAAGAATTTTTAGATATTTTGGCTGGAAACAAGACAAAAAATCTAAGTAAGAAAAGCATTTTTGCAGTGTAGTCCTCTGGCTTGTCCACATGATCTTTAACAAGCAATTTTAATTTTGAAGACTCTGCTATGCGTACCATTGATTGCTCAGTGCTCTCCTGATGGTGAACTCATGAACATTAACATTAACCAATGTGAGAAAGATCTTTAGTTGCTTAGAAGTTACTTAGAAGTTACCCCTTTTCGGAATTTTTGCATCCTCGCAGGCATCCTTGTGATCTTTGTTGGTCGACCACTTCTCAGGAAGGTAACAGTGGTTTTGAATTTCCTCAATTTGTACACAATCTGTCTGACTGTATCTGTGGAGTCCAAACTATATAGTTTTGGATATAGTTTTGTAACCTTTTCTAGCCTGATGAGCAACATCAACTCCTTTTCCCAGCTCCTCAGTAATCTCCTTTGTTTGTGACATGATTCACTTCCACAAACATGATCAGACTTTGATAGACCCCTGTTCTTTGAATAAAACAGGTCACATACTGACATTTGATAGTCATTGCACTGACTGAAAAAACACATCTGCACAGATGGACTCTAATTTCACCTTTACATTAACTGCTAATCCAAGAGATTCACATACTTTTGCAACACACAGATATGTAACACTGGATCATTTTTCTCAATAAATAAATGACAAAGAAAATACTTGTTTGACTGGGTTCTCTTTGTCTACTTTCAGGACTTACAAATCTGATGATGTTTTGGGTCATACTTAGAAATATAGAAAATTGTGAAGGGTTCACAAACTTCCAAGCTAATTTCTAATGTCTTGTTGAGCGTTTGCCATAAGCAGCTCCTTCAAAATGATTAGAACAAGGACAGAGCAGGTCGAAATAATGCCACCTTTGTGTGATCCTCTCGAAGGTAGTGCTTCAGCTACAGACTGGTTTCATTCCGCAAATTAAATCTTCTCCTGGATCAAGTTTCCTGGTTATATTTCTATTTCTATAGGAAATTTGAAGATGATAATGATACATGGTCCCAGCTGGGGGCTATTAGGTAAAACATTAACACTAATGACACTTAAGCTACAACTGACCGGTTTCCTCCATTGCAGAACATTGCCTGGTTTCAGTCTCGCATTAAAGATGCAGAAAAATGTTGGCGAGAGAAGGCAAATATAAAAATGACTGATTCTTTGCACCCATGTCCACACGCAACAGAAGCATTATGGAGTATGTTGGAGGGTGGCGGGCATCATATGGTGAGGTTTCCAAACCAACCGCGTGCACGAAATCGCACGCAAATCTTGTTTGTTCACATTCTTTTGTGAACAAATCATTCAAAATCATTGATTCGAAGATTAATTCTAACGCAAAGCAAGAGATCTATGGAAAGACAAATACCGTGTGACATCTGCTCGTGTGACCCCTGGCCTCTGTCTGCCTCATCCCGTCTCTTCTGCGGCTGTGAAAGGCAGGAAACGACAGTCTCATGGTCAAAAAATGATGGGTCGTAAAATAATGATTTAATATTCTGCTTCACAGTTGTGACAGGGGTGTGGAACCGACTTTGATGATCTTTGAATAGGCAATACTGTCGTGAAAGGGCTGTCGTGTTTGAGGCTGGATATTAGCATGAACTTCTCAATCTGTTCATCATGTACAGAAAAACACGGCAGAGCATCAACAAACCCAATGAACCCTCAGAACAGCAGGACAAGGTGATATATTGAAGTAAATGCTGAGGAAAAAAAAAATTACAGTGATTTTACCTGGTTTGCGTATGTTAAATAGATGGATTAGAATGAATTAATACAAATCTAAAAACTAGATGTTTTAAGTCTGGAGGCAATAAGATTTTCTAATGTTTCCAATTTATGCTCAACGAGACTGGATTTATTTGATCAGAAATATAACAGTAGTATTATTACAATTTTAAATACTTGTTTTCTATTTGAATGTATTTTAAGATGCAATTTATTCCTGTGATGCGAAGTTGAATTTTCAGAATCATTACTCCAGTCTTCAGAGTCACATGATCCTTCAGAAATCATTACAAAATGCTGATTTGCTGCTCAAACAAACAAAGTAACAAATAAATGCTATTTAATTAATCCTGATAATATACCTTTTTTTAGGATTTTCTAAAGGATAGGAAGTTCAGAAAGATTTTTTGATAACTATGTAAAATTCTTTACTACTTTTAATCAATTTAATGATTCCTTAAGAGAAGTTTACATTTCTAAAAACAAACAAACAAAAAAAAACTTCCTGACCCCAAACTATTAAATAGTACACAGCAAAAATAAATAAATAAGTACACTAATAAATCAATCAATTAATTGATACATTTTTAGATATTTAAGCTTCTCAGCAGGGGCACTGATCATTAATTGGATTACAATTAATGATCAATGTCGCTTAAATTTCTAAAAATAAACTATTCCTGATCCCAAAATAGTACACAGCAAAAAAAAAAAAAACAACAACAACAACAACAAAAAAACAACAACATAATATTACAAATGTAATGATCAATTAAATGATTCCTTGTTAAATAGTTTACAAAAAACAATAAATAAATAAATAAATAAATAAAATAAATTCCTTACCCAAACAAATAAATAGTATGCAGCAAAGATAAATAAATAAATATATAAATGAATTCATTCTCTAATTTCTTTTAAAAAAAAAATCTGACCCCTAACTACAAAATAGAAAAAAATAAACAAACATTTATAAATAAATGATAAATAATAATAATAACAACATAAATGTAATGATCAATTTAATGATTCCTTGCTGAGCAGTTTACATTTCTAAAAAAAAGAAAATACTTCCTAACCACAATTTATTAAATAGTAAAAAAAAAATAATAAATAAAAATAAATAAATAAATAAATAAAATAATATCAGTTTAATGATCTATCTAATAAGTCCTTGCTGAAAAGTTAAATTTCTTTTTTTTTTTAAATCCTGACTACAAATAATTAAAAAGTATGCAGAAAAAAATTTAATAAATAAATATAAAAATAAATAATGAATTCAATGACAACAACAACAACAACAATAATAATAATAAAATAATAAACATTTTGACAGTACACAGCTAACAAATAATAATAATAATAATAATAATAATAATAATTTAATGATCAATGTAATGAGTTCTTGCTGAGAAGCATACATTTCTTAAAAACAAAACAAAACTATTAAATACTATTAAATAGTATACAGCAATAAATAAATAAATAAATAAATAAATAATATATAAATTTAATGAATGCTGAGTGGTTTACATTTCTCAAAAAAAAAAAACAAACAAAAAAAAAACTTCCTGACCCAAACTGTTTCATAAATAATAATAATAATAATAATAATAATAATAATAATAATAATTTAATGATCAATGTAATGAGTCCTTGCTGAGTGGTTTACATTTCTCAAAAAAAAAAAAAAAAAAAAACTTCCTGACCCCAAACTATTTAATAAATAATAATATTAATTATTATTATTATTATTATTATTATTATTATATAAATTTAATGATCAATGTGAAAAAAACCCCAACCTTAAACAAAACAAAACAAAACAAAACAAAAACAAATAAAAAACATCCTGACTACTGACAACTCCAAATTATTAAATAGTATGCAGCAAAAAAAAAATAAATAAATAAAAAATACACTGCATAAGATATTAAGACTCTTATGCAGTCAGTTAATAAGCCTTTTACTGATTAATATCTTGTGGAACTTGTGGAACACTAAACTATAACCTCACTTGGTTCAGAAAGGAAGTGTTTGTCTCTTTACATCACACTAAACTACACACTGATCACACAACAGGCCTGAAAGTGGACACACAGAGCCTTACGGGGCTGTTGGCAGACGTGCCACACGCTTTCTCCGGTCCCAGGAGAGCCTGGGTGGGCAGATAAGTGATCTAGACGCAGCGAGAGAGAGTTTTTAACCTGTGTTATTGCATTCTTCTGTCTAATAAAGCCCCTCTCCCACACTCACTCGCTCAGATAAGCAGCGTTAAGAGTCTGTTTGTTTAACATCTAGATTTAAAACTGGATGTCTCAAGCACATCTCAGTTAAAAGGACTGCTGACGTTATGTGACAGGGCCAATTTAATTATCTGTAACTGTAACGCTGTGTTTACGCTGAGAGTGAGCGATGGGAAGCAACAATACTGGAGCGCTCTCAATGTTACACCGCAGCGTAAACAGTGTCAAGGGTTCATGCTGACAGCAAAATGCAGCAAAAGGTCGTTTAAGTCAGCTTCACATGTATCATCTGCAGACAAGGCAAAAAGGACGAAAAATACGTGAAAGATGGTGGACAAAGTGACAAATATCACAGTTCAGTGTTCATCGAGGCCACATTTATTTGATTTGTAAAAATTGTGAAATACTATTACAATTTAAAATAACTTTTCTGTTTAGAAATATTTTAAAATGTAATTTATTTCTGTGATGCAAAGCTTAATTTTTAGTGTCATTACTCCGGTCTTTAGTGTCACATGAGCCGTCATAAATCACTCTAATATGCTGATTTGCTGCTCAGGAAACATATATTATGATTATTTTTTAATATAACTGACCTCATACTTTTGAACAGGGGTGTACATATTAATAATTAACCATTTTTATGAGTGTCCTTCACCATTGGTAAAGAAATCGAATTATGCTGTGTAACTAATAATTATATTACATGCTGTAAAAACTGATTTTTAGATTTTTAAGCAAAACATAAAATAATTATAATAGTTATAACATGTTTTAACAGATATGTTTCATAAGGTTTACATTATATTTAAATGTTTATTTCAGTGTATTTATATTTATTTTTGCTAATTAATCTTTTAACCTAAAAGGTTTTGAAACATAGCCACTATAGCTATAATAAAGAAAAAAAAAAACTATATATATATATATATATATATATATATATTATTATTATTTCTTTTTTAAATGTATATTTTTGAGTGAAAATTGTTTCAAAATAAGTCCTAGACCATTATTTGTGTAGTTAAGGACATAATTATGCTAATAAATCCTAGGGTTTTGGAACATAGTCACATAGTTATATAGCTATATATAATTATATGTATATATTGCCTTATATCTATATATATATATATATATATATATATATATATACTGCTGCTCAAAAGTTTGGTATATACTAATAAATACTGATAATAAATAAAATACTAATAAATAATAAAATAATAAAGTATCTTATGCTTATCAAAGTTACATTTATTTGATCAAAAATACAGAAAAAAGTAATATTATGAAATATTATTGCAATTCAAAACAACACTTTTTTAATTTTAATACACTTTAAAATACAATTTATTTGTGTGATGCAAAGCTGAATTTTCATCAGCCATTACTCCAGTCTTAAGTGTCACATGATCCTTCAGAAATCATTCTAATACACTGATTTATTACTTTTATTATCAAGGTTGGAAACAGTTGTGCTGCTTAATATTTTTTTGGAACCTGTGATATTTTTTTCAGGATTCTTTGATGAATAAAAAGTAAAAGTAAAAAAAAAAAAAAGAACAGCATTTATTCAAAATATGAATCTTTTCTAATGATATAAGTCTTTACCATCACTTTTTATCAATTTAACATTGATTTTTCAATGATATTTCAATTTAATCCTTGCTGAATAAAAGTATAAATTTCTTTCAAAGAGAGAAAAAGAAAACAGTTACTGACCCCAAACTTTGAACGAGGTGTTTATTGTTACAAAATTTCTTTTCTCTTTATTTCAAAAGTGCCCTTTGTAAAGTTTTATGTATCAAACAATCCTGAAAAAAGTATCATAAGTTCCACTAAATACTGTAGTAACAATGCTGAAAATTCAGCTTTGCCTCACAGGAATAAATTAAATGTTAAATTTCAATTTAATTTTTTTTTTTAATGTATTTTTAATCGAATAAATGCAGCCTTGATGAGCAAAAAAAAAAAAAAAAAGTCTTCTTTAAAAAGCATTCAAGTTCTTACTGATCCCAAACTTTCTAATGAACAGGTTTGACTACTTTAGTCATTTCCATGAGTACTAATCTTAATGTTTAAGCATATAATGATATTCTAGGGAATTGTGTCCTTCTAATTTTATAGCAAAAGTTTGGACAGGACCCTTTTTTATTCTAACATGACAAGGCAAGGTTCATAGAGAAATGTTTGATTCAGTCAGTGTGGAAGAACTTGACTGGTCCGCATAAAGCCAAGTCCCAATCCCAGCTGAACAGCTCTGGTGTGACTTTAAATGCAGACATGGAGGCAAAAACTCAGAGCAAACGCCAATGACTTGTACATATGGGTAAAGTCATTTAAGACACTTCCAAAACTGAAGCAAGAGAGATGGAAATACAGTTTTTTAAAACATGAGCTTTGCTTCCATCTTCCAAGTGCCTTTTTTCTGTTCTAAGAAGGGGGTGTCCCAATACTTTTGTCCAGTCACTGGTGTTTGGTGATGACTTTTTGGCTCAAGGTCTGCATTTAAAGTCACACCAGAGGTGTTCAGCCGGGATTAGGACTTGTCTTGTGCAAACCAGTCAAATTTCACTATTAATTAAGAGAATTGTTTTAAAGTAACTCCTAGATCATCTTTAGTGTTTTGTATGGTTTAACCATATAAAGGCAAGGGTGTTTGAACAGTAAACAGTGAATAAAAGGAGCCAGAGTTTATTTGTGGCCCGATGAGGTGACTCAATCTGTGCTGTGCAGCACAAGCAACTGAAAGCAAAACAGACATTATCAACTGCAGCCTTTTACACGGCTTCCTGGCAGGCCTCTCCTGGGGAAAGTGTGTGCCGTTCGCTCACAGAAAGGATCTCTACGGCCTGACACAGAGAACACTGTAATTGGTATTTGTGGCGAGAGGCTAGCGGCCAAGGCCTCCCATCTCAAGTACAAGATAAGGATTTCTGCATGCAATTACAGCTAATGCCGCATTTAGCGAGGCACGGAGGATGGGGTTTAGCGGGTACATACCTAGAGAGTGCTGGAAAATACAGACCACAGAGTCCCACAAACACATACGCATGTACTCGCATGTGTGCGCAACACTTTCACAGCTATATGAACAATAAGTCATTTTATAAACAATAAAAGGTGTCACTTTTAAACTAACCGTGCTGATTGTTTATTTGGCATTTGGGACTTTTTCCTAAAGGAGGTTTTGGGTGAGCTGCCAAACACTGGATGAGAAGAGAGCAAGTCTGCAAGCAAGCAACATGAAACTAAACTAAAACATTCCCATTATAGTCAATAATACTGCCGAGAATGCAAACATGCAACATGGTTTTCTTAATGAACTGAAGCAGATAATTAATAAATGCGACAGCTTTTTAAAACTACACAATTGTGTCTGCAATGATTTTCATGAAATTACAGTTTTTTAAAGAATTTTCAGCTTTTCAGCTCACCAAGCCTGTATTTCTTATTGTGAAAATATTGTGAAATATTTGTACTATTTAAAATAGCTGCTTTTTTCTGTGAAAGAAATGGTAGAAATTAATACTTTATTTAGCAAGGACGCTTTAAATTGATCAAAAGTGATGAAAAAGACATTTAATGTTACAAAAGATTTCTATTTCAGACAAATGATGATCTTCTGAACTTTCTATTCTTCAAAGAAACCTGAAAACAACTACTCAGCTATTTATAATAAAATTTTCAGCATCAAATCAGAATATTAGAATGATTTCAGAAGGATCACGTGACTAGAATGATGCTGAAAATTCAGCTTTAAAATCACAGTAATAAATTACATTTGAAAATATATTCAAATAGAAAACAGTTATTTAAATAATAAAAACATTTCAAAATGTAATTGGTTTTGTTGTACTTTGGATAAAATAAATGCAGGCTTGGTGAGCAGAAAATACTTTAAAAACTTTTGACTGGTAGTGTGTGTGTAAATAAACTGTATATATTCACACTGTGTATGTAGTGTGTGTATATAAAATTTTGAAATATATTTTTTCTTACCCCAGTGACACGTTTTGTCATTTTATGAACTCAATTCTGATCATTTTCAGAATATAACAAAAAATATAAAAGTCAATTTTCTCCAGTGATCAAAATGTAAAAATTTGCCCTGCCTCTAAAACTATTTTTTTCTTTTCTGAGTAAAAATGTCTCTATATGACAGGTGTAAACCTGTTATTAAGACACTTATTCTTCGCAAATCACTGGCACTTATTCTTCTCAAATCAATGGTACAATCAATGGTAATGCCACATTATAGGAGTTAAATGGGTTGCAAATGGCATTTCATGTTAACTTTTAAAACATCCATGCTTAAACAGGCTGCAATTTTCACATTACATGTAAGTTAAGCATATTTTTGCTGGCCATTGCACGCTAATAAGCTTAGTTATTAACACAATATTTTGCATCACTTGCTTCTATGTAACATACAATAATAAAGTGATTTACTTACATATTATCAGGCTTGGATGCAAATTCCATTGATTCATAAAGCCTTCATTGCTCATTACTGTCTCTCAGCATGTGATCTGATTAAAAAAAATCATGCAGCACCGTGTTTCACCAGTGGGGGGCAACAGGAGATGAAAAAACCTTGATTGTCTGTCAAAGAAATACAATCATATATCAATTCAGCTGCTGTGAGATATTGCCTTGAATAAAAATGTCTATCATGAGAGTAAAGTTCATTACACCATAACTTGATGCCTGAAATTGAACTACCAACAAACACCCACAAAACCGTATCTTGCTGTCTGAAGTTGGAGAAGAAAATCCTGAGCTGGACCGCCATCCAAACTCATTTCAGTGAAACACTTGTTCCGTTTGTCTGTTTTTGATTCTCCCAAGGTATTTTAGGAGAAACATCTGAGTCAAAGTTGATATTTAAATGAAACATGACTGCGCTGTTAAAAGAGTAGAAAAGCAAAAGAAAGCACTTTAAAGGCATGCTCATTAAAAGATCAGTGATGGCACGTAAAGCTTTGTTTACAACAATGAGCCCAGGAGTAAATAAATGCAGGGGGAAGCAGGGGGTTAATGTGTCTGTGGTTTGGCTCGAGCGGCCGCCCGGAGCAGGAGTCAGAACATCATTAAACCTAATGGATAGGATGTGGTTTCCCTCTGGAGGCTGCGGAGTCCCCACAGGGAGAAAGACACGCCGCTCAGGTGGACCGAGCCTCCATGATTGGACCGTGGAGGCCCCCGGTCGCTCTAAACCCATTGGTCAGCTGAACGGCCAGTGAAGTTGAGTAGATCTTCCTCGCCTGTGATCTTTGGCCATCGGATGAGATGCATCACATACTCTGTGGTTTTTCGTGGAAGGCACATCCAAGACAAATTTATGGGCTGATGAAAGGTCTTATGACGAAGCTGAAATCACTTTTAGAAAGAGGTTGTTAAGGTCGCGGTGGAATCTGTGCCACACATTTGATGAGATCCCACAGGAAAGTTTTATTGCGTAAAGATTGCCGTTTCTCGGCTCGGTCATGTTTAATTTAAATATTGACGTTTTTCCTTTTTTTAAAACATCTTGGGGAAAATAAAAAGACGTGAGTGAAGTATTGACGTACAGTATGAAAATAGACAACCCATGTTCAGTGGAAAAACATGCTTTTGGTGGGATTTCTGCCAATTTATATTACATTGCTTCTTGCACGTTTTGCAACACTTTTGAAGTAAAATGTCCAGTAAGTTGTGCGAAAAGTTTTATCCAAAACTGATGAACGTGAATCTGGCAACGTTTCATTACGTCATACATATCAGTCTGAATATGAAATGTTTGTTTCTTCAATAACACCTTGGGAGAAATTAAAAGAAATAAGTGAGTTAAATGTTGACACGAAAACATGAAAATATACAAGCCAGATTCACTGAAGAAAAAAAAATGCATGTTGTGCATATTAATGTTGTTTCCTGCACGTTTTGCAACACTTTCGAAAGTGAAACGTCCAGTGAGTGGCTCTTTAAAGGGGACCTATTATGCAAAATTCACTTTTGCATGGTGTTTGGACATAAATGTGTGTTGGCAGCGTGTGTACACACCATCCTATAGTTAAAAAAATTCACCCACTCCTTTTTTTTTAATACCCATATGTCATAAATTGTGTCTCCCAACAACCTGTTTTCAGCAATGGTGCTAATGTGACATCACATTAGGCAGAGGCCCCACCCACAAATGTTGACAGACACTGCCGCTTTAACATAGAACCACAGGACCACAGTGAGTTGACACAGTCCGCCATTGCTGCATTGACGAGAATGTCTCCCAAGCATTTTAGGTTCTAAAAGCTCCACCTTCACATGAAAAGGGGGCGGGAGCACGAGATCATTTACATTTAAAGGGACAAATACAAAGAGTTTTGGCTCAGAGCCTAAAGGTGGCAATTTCAACAAGCTATAAAAAAAATTTCTGTAGGGGATTTTGAGGTAAAACTTCACATACACACTCTGGGGACATTAGAGACTTATTTTACATCTTGTAAAAAGGGGCATAATAGGTCCCCTTTAAAAAAACATGTCTGCTGTGAGATTTCTGCAATATGATATTAATGTTGCTTCTTGCACGTTTTGTAACACTTTCAAAGTTAAATGTCCAGTGAGTGGTGCTAATAGTTTTATCCAAAACTGATGAACGTGAATCTAGAAACATTATATTACGTTGGTTGTTCTACTGTACATATTACAGCATTATAATATAAAATGTTTGTTTCTTTAATAACACCTTCAG
The DNA here is from genome assembly GCA_033026305.1 of Cirrhinus molitorella. NCBI lineage: Eukaryota > Metazoa > Chordata > Actinopteri > Cypriniformes > Cyprinidae > Cirrhinus > Cirrhinus molitorella. The sequence continues at coordinate 32,725,700 of CM065137.1, forward strand.
AGAAATAAAATACATTAAGTGAGTTTAATGTTGATGTGAAGCATGAAAATATGAATGTGAATCTGACAATGTTTCATAACCTATTTCAGCCATTGTATATTTAACTAATTGTTTCAACTGACGTTAATTCAACCATATTTCAATATTGGATTTCAGTCATGTGTTGACTGGGCTTCAACCATTTAGCATTCAACATTATACACTGCAAAAAATGCTTTTCTTACTTAGATTTTGTGTCTTGTTTCCAGCAAAAATATCTAAAAATCCTTAAATCAAGAAGGATTTTCTAGACAAGTAAAAATGTTTGTCTTGTTTTCAGAAAAAACAAGTCAAAATTAAGTTGTTTTTTTGCTTAAAACTAGCAAAATATCTTCTTTCAAGCAGAAAACTTGATTATTTTGCTTGTTTCAAGCAAAACTCACCTAATTTTAACTTAATTTTTTCTGAAAACAAGATAATTTTTACTCTAGAAAATCCTTCTTGATTTAAGAATTTTTAGACATTTTGGCTGGAAACAAGACAAAAAATCTAAGTAAGAAAAGCATTTTTTTCCAGTGTATAAATGTTGTTTCACCATTGAAACAACAACTGACCGTATTTCAACCAAATTTTAACGCTGAAGGTCGGTCATGTGCCGGCTGAGATTACGTCGGTTGTTGTACTGTATGATATTATGATATTAACGTTGCTTCTTGCACGTTTTACGTCATTTTTAAAGTGAAATGTCCACTGAGTGGTGCTAAAAGTGCATTTAGTTTTGTTCTAAACAGACAAACATCGGTTACAGCACTTCAGATATAACACTACAAGTGTGTTTAGCTTTATCCGAAACAGGTAGGTGTGAAAATGGCAATGTTTTATGTCGGCTATAGATATCACAGCAGTTCAGAAATTAAATGTCTGTTAAGTGGCACCAAAACGCAAAAGCTCTAGTATCGCACTTCCTACATTAAACCCTTAAACAATAAGAATAACAAAAACAAACATTACCAAAAAAAAAACACTTAGTTTAGGTTGCTTTTACAAGAATTAAATGAATTTTTCATGATTTGTGTTTAACGGACTCATACTCATGTGTTTCACAATGCAAGTTTATGGTGTCAGAAAAGCAATATATATTCAGCTGCATGTGATGCATGTCAAAATGTAATGTTTTCCCAATCATACACTGGTAAGTGTTTTGAGTGTTTTTCATTTTATGATTTACTGCCACTAGTGGTGATTTTAGCTGGAAATTGCAGTGAATTATGTGTACAGCTTTTCCTATAGACCTAAGTTAGAGTGGCGCTTTAATTTTTGACACTGAGAGAAATACAGGGCATTCAGTGGATTGCACTGTTGTTTAACTGCATACCAACTGACATACCAAACATCAGCTGACAAAACAGTCAGCTGTCAGTCAACAGAAGTTATCAAAAATTCTATAAAACACTTTTGCAAGTTCTGAAAGATACATCTAGGATCTTTATAAAGTGCATGCTATTGAAAAAAGTCCTCACAACCTTGTTTTCATTTGCCTTATATTCATTATTACATCTAACCTAACCAAGGTGCATGAGCCTAGTTTAAAATTGATATGGATGGCATACCTCATTCATTTAAGCCTGAAAGAATTTGATGAAAACATTTGAGTTCATAATCGCTGACAAATCTATGCACAATTTGAGATACTGCTGATATCTGAAACTCTAGACGAGACACATGTGAGACTACTGAGGTCTTTTTCTCAGTAAAAAAAAAAAAAAAAAAAAAAAATCATCTAGAAGAAAGTTATAAAGGAGATATAATTTCTTCTGGGTTAACCAAACAGTTGAAAGTATAGCCATTGACTTCCATAGTATTTTTTCCCATATGCAAAGCAGTGGAAACTGTTTGGTTATCAATATTTTTCTAAATATATTATTTTGTGCTCAACTGAAAGAAACTCAAATTGTGACCATGGACCACAAAACCAGTTTTACGTAGCATGGGTATATTTGCAGCAATAGCCAAAAATACATTGTATGCACTGTAAAAAACAAAAAAAACACAAATGGTTGAGTCAACTTAAAATAATTTGTTACCCTGCTGCCTTAAAATTTAAGTTCAGTCAACTCAAACAAGTTTATTCAAATGTTGAAATGTTAAGTTGTACTAAGTGGCAACTTAGATATTCAAGTTGACTAAAGTAAAAAATGGTTGTGTTTGTTACTCGGCTGCCTTAAAATTTAAAGTTGAATCAACTCAAATATCTAAGTTGTCACTTAGTAAAATTTAACGTTTCAAGTTGACTAAACTTTTTTTTCGAGTTGATTGAACTTAAAATTATTTTAAGTTGACTCAACAAATAGTTTTTTTACAGTGTGGGTCAAAATTATCGATTTTTTTATTAGGTTATTAAGTAAAGATCATGCTCCATGAATATATTTAGTACATTTTCTTACCATAAATATATCAAAACTACATTTTTGATTTTTAGTAATATGCACCCTCACATTCCAGATGTTCAAATAGTTGTATCTCGGCCAAGTATCGTCCTAACCAAACCATACTTCAATGGAGAGCTTATTTATTAACTTTTCAGATGATGTATAAATCTCAATTTCAAAAAATTGACCCGTATGACTAGTTTTGTGGTCCATGGGTCGCATTTAGGTTTGGAACAACTTGAGGGATCTCTCTTTAAATACAATATGACAGTCTGTTATCAAGCAATTTTTGGTTGAGCGCGGCCCTCGTTCAACATGAGGATGTCATTTTTAGGATTTTGTGCTGTCGAGCTTTCTGCGAATGCTTTTCCGAGAATTTATAGCAGCAGGAAAGATGTACATATTTTCAGGGAACGCACAAACCGCGAACATCGCACATGTCGACACGAGCAGATTTACTCGTGCTTGCTTAAGCTCGCTGCGCTGAGACCGCACTCACGGTTTCAGGACGAGGAAGGGCTGATTGGACGTTTGACAAATTGTACCCCGTGCACCAGGCCCCCCAGACGCCCATATGACTTACATTGTCTGTGTCTTTTCAGCGCTGGAGAGGCAAGGAGTGTGTTTGGGCGAGGCGTGCAGCACACACACTGTGGGAGGCAGAAAAAAGGCCGTAACGGGGTTGACGGCTGCTGGATTATTTTCATTTCCATGGAGTTCTGCAGTGCGTCTTATTGTGTCTGCCCCGCTTTTTGTGTGTGTGCGTGAGCACTATCAGCAGCCCCTTCTGGCCCGTGGCCTATTCGCACAGTGATTCATGACAAAGGTAACTGTGGCCAGCCCCCACAATGCTTTTCTCCCCAGCTCCCAGGCAACAGGCAGTTCCCCTCTCTCTTTCTCTCTTAGCTGGGAAATACCTAATGAGTTTTTACGGCCAGAAATCTGGCAAAATTTACGGTTATTGTGATAACCCACGAGTCCAGCAACAATTTAGGCAGGCAGATATATAGCTGTTTTAATAAGGGCTGATTTAGTGTTATTGCTGCTAAAGGATTCCTTTCACAGTAATAGTTACAAACCGCCCCCTGTGCAATTAAACCGGTTGAGTTGATGGAGCACTTTCAAACATTGAGTAGGACGCTGCTTTGTCCCAACACCTCTCTCTCTTTCCTGGTCTTGTCTTTACCTCCCAACTGCAGACCAAGTCCTCATTCACATTACAAGCCAATAAAGATCTCACATTCATGCTTCAAATTAATGTAGAAACAACATAAAGAATGGATATTTCTTATATTTGTTTAATGCCATCTTTTTTAATGACTGAAGGTAAGTATCACTGATTCCAGCTGTCTCTATCATTTTTTCCCTAATATTAAACCATTGAATATAACCATTCAACATACAGTATAATTGAGAGCTATCGCTTTAACATTTAGACTTTTGAAAAATAACTTTTAATTTAAGTGAACTTGATATACAGAAATGTTATTATTATTAAAGTACCTGGAAAAAGGAAACATTAATTATCAATGATTTTGAAATTAATATCTTCTATATCCATAAATATCTGCTCATAGAGGCTGAATTTATTTGATAAAAAAAAAAAAAAAACAGCAATATTGTTATATATTTAATATATTAAAAAATGTAATGTTATTCCTGTGATGCAAAGCAGAATTTTCTTCATCATTACTCCAGTTTTCATCAGTACTTCCAGTCATGAGGCCAACGATAACCGTGTGCAATTTTCATCTTGGTGTGCACAAGCCATTAAAAAATTGCCTCTGTTAACACACTAATTTTGACACCACTAATATATACCTGTATATTAAGAATGCAATCAAGATTCTATTTATTGAAGCCAAGTGTGAATCTCATCAAGTTAGTGTTTTTAGGCGATTTATTCCAAAATAATTACCCAAGGCAGTAACAATTTAAACAATACATTTAATTTGCAAACATATGTTCAGCTATTTAATAGGTCAACTATTTATTTATTTATTTTTATTTTTTTCAGATTATCAGTAAATACAGAGATTTACATTAAATTCCACCAAGCAGAATACTCACTTAAAAACTCCCACAGATCATGTTTTCATGCCATTTCAAGTCTTACTGTGATGTCACAAAGTGGTTATATCTAAGTGTGTGGGTTGTTCACTTACTTTTTAAAATTAGTCTTCCGATTAACACCATTATATTGTTCATTCAGACTGATTTCAGGAACACAGAATGCACACAAAGACAAGAGGTGGGATTTATCGCAAGAACCAATCACAGCCAGTCATATCCAATCATATCACGATGGAAGCACTGCCTCCTCTCAAGTGACTTTCCTCCATTCATTCTCAATTACCCCCCACCAAACAGGATATGTTAAATAAGTGCACTGAGCAGAAACAGACCATACTGATGCAGAAACAAATACATATGTTAAAGAATGATAATAACTCCAGATAAAACATCTTTTTTGCTCTTGTATCCTATTTTGGATGGAGCACAAGCCAAATCCAAACATATTAGTTTGATTAATCTCTCCTTAACCTCCACATATAAAACATGCCACCTCAGAAAAAGCAATGAAGTCATGTCTGGTCCAAATTCCTTTGCTAATTTCTAAACGGTTTGGACAAAAAAATATTACTCCGCTAAATCATTTCATTTCAGCATGCCTAATAACGTTTATTATATCTTGTCAGGATTTAAATATTGCTTAAAGAATTTGCACATACTTTCACTTAACATAGACGTGGCAACAAATCCTTGTTAACTAAACCCAGACAAACAGAAAATACAGTTTTTAATCAAACTAGTGAATCAATGTTCAGGCCACGTGGTGATTGATGCCTAAAACCTTCTCGTATTTTAAAACGCTGATGAAATCTTTCATTGAGGTCCTCCCTCACCGATTTGCTCTGGACATAAAATGTGCACAGACTGCACAGAAATAAAGCCGTTCCCAGAGGTGTAAAAGCAAGCAGGTTAGCGTAGCGTGGAGGGTCGGAGATGTTTGTTATTGTACCTTAAAAACATTAAGGTTCTCTCTTCTCAGCCGCTCGTGCCAAGCACAAACAGCCACTGAGCCCCAGCAGAGACCACTTGGCAGCGTGCTGAGTGGTAACTCAATATTATTAGCTGCTAATAGAGAAGAGGAGGGGGGGCGGTGAATGAGTCCTGACGTGATGTTTATGGAGCGGCGAGAGAGGGCAGGACGCTATGGCTGTCAGGTGAAGCTGTGAAGGCAGGTTTGGCTCATCAGAATTGGGAGCTGTATGGAGTAGACGCCTGGGAGGGGATGGACAGAGTCCATGGAGACTGCTGATGGTTGCAAAGTCTCCTGGACATAGAGACAAATCCTATCTACACCATTCAAAATAAAGGCTCCAAAAGGGGGCTTTCGCACCATTCTTGGTTCCCTAAAGAATCTTTCAGGAAACAGTTCTTAAAAAGAACCATTTTTGAATGTGACAAAAATGTAAAATTCTCAAAGAAACTATCCACCTTTTTCTTCAACGTGGAAGTAAGCCTATGGGCGAGACTTCCAGTTTATTAGCCACTATAGAGAAAAACTAGAATAATAACAATGTGGAGTAAATGGTAAAACTAATTGCACTACAAACCAGTGTGTTCATAATTAAGATAACACTGAAATAATATGGTAAGACCAGAAGTCAAATCCATAGAATTTACGAATGGCCCAGTCTTATGGCAAAAATAAGATGGATAAAGAACTTTTTGTGTAATGGAAACATTCCTAGGGACCATTAATGCCAATAAAGAAACTCTCCTGCTTTCCAAAATTGTGTTACATGATCTTCTTTCTTCTGTAGAACACAAAGATATTTATAATAGTCTATAGTAAGAATAATTGCAAAGATACAGTAATTAGTGATGTTTAATTGAGGAATAAATCATTGTTTGTGAACAAATACAGGATAATTGAATGAATTAATTAAAATAATTATTTTAAGTCCACTGTTTTATTTATGTATGATTCAGTGATTTGAATGAATCAATTGAATCAGTTGGGGTCCTAGTTTTGGTATCAAAATATGTCATTTCCATACCAAAACTACATATTTTACAGTCACCGCTATGCAGATTGATCATAAACACAGCTAAAAAGCGACTACCACAGTGGCCATCTTTCACAAAACTAATATCTACCACTTTTTATCACAGGTAGAATGTAAAATGTTTCGATACAAGCATTTTAGTCAACTGCAATTTATGCAATATTTCAGAAAATCAGCCCAATTCCATGAAAAAAAATGCGGATTTGGCAACCCTACATCCAACATGAGCTGCATCCAAAGCGATTTAAATACTCCGCACATTGATGCGTGAAATTTATATTCAATATGTTTGCGGGAGCGGGATAAAAAAAACAGTCCCGCGCAAGGCTTTAATACAAAAACGCACACAATGAATGGAGGCTGTAGAAAGCAAAAGCCAAATCCAGGACATACTGAGGCGATTTAGGAATCCCGACCGGATGCATTTTTTAAGTTCAAAAAGAGGACGTATGCTCACCCTAATTATGTGGATAAAAACAATACAAGCGCTCACTTAGCGAGTCCCTCTCTGGCTCAGTGCCAAAAACTGCGCTAAGCATTCCATTGTAATCATACGCTTCAGTAACCAGCCTATATCGATCAGAACTTTTTTTTTTTTAAGAAGATATAGCCATAAAGACTTGCCAAGTCACAGGGTTCAAGTCCTAGTCAAGTCTTGAGTCATTGCTGTCAAAGTCTAAGTCAAGTCTCCTTTGATTATGTTGAGACAAGTCACAAGTCATCAAATTTGTGACTCGAGTCCGAGTCAAATCTCGAGTCATGCGACTCAAGTCCACAACTTTATCCACTCTCAGTTCAAACGAAAACATTAATCAGCACACGCAAAGACTGCATCAAACACAGTATGGTGGAACAAACCTTAAATACTGTGACGTTTGGCCATGTGACATAGAAGAGGCAGTGAGCAGTGTTGCCAAGTCTGTGGAATTGGACTGCTTTAACATTGTTGCTGGGGGTTGTTTTTTTAATGTTCACGATTTTTAATGTTCGACTGGGCTAGTTTTAATGAACAATTGGGTTTTGTTGTGAAAACCTGGCAACCCTGGCAGTGAGGTTTGATCTTAGATGATGTTTGGAATATTTGGAATAGCATAAAAGTGAGTAAATGACAGAAGAAAAAAAAATGTTCTTCTTAAAAAATGTTCTACTCATCAATAAAAAGACCAGATCTAGCCGAAATCAATTACCACCTCTTCCCAAAGAGGCACAAAATTACATAAGCTTCAGTCTGGATCAGGAACACCTAAGAAGAGATGATGATGCCAACCCCTCGGAGGACTTTAGATGGTATCAGCCCTGAAACACCATACATCACTACCCAATTTTACTACAGTGATTTGATTGCAACATATAATCATTACTGTTAACATTGTACAAATTGTACAAACTTTAAATTGACAAACTTGAATTACTGTACAAACTTTAATTTGCTGTAAAACTGCTTTGAAACTATATGTTTTGTGAAAAGCGCTATACAAATAAAAATTTCAAAATTTCAATTAAAAAATAAATAAATAAATACAATTATTTACTCTATTATTTTTGTCATCTATCTTTTCTATCGTTCTACCTTTTTCTTTTCTAAAAAAAATAAAAATCTTTTTGTCAAAAAAAAAAAACAAAACAAAACAAAACTACCCTGGTCTATTCTTTTTCTATTCTATCTGTTTTCTTTTTATTTGCTATATAATTTAAAAATACCTTGCTATGTAGACTGCACTAAACTAATCTAATCTGAGACTTGTCATAGCAATTGTCAGAGCATTGCTCTTTTGTTGATTTGGATTGCTTCTCATTTGTAAGTTGCTTTTTACAAAAGCGTCTGCTAAATAACTAAATGTAAATGTTTCTCATGACTTCCAGAAGTCTGGGTACACCAATCCATTAAAAATCAAAAGTGTGTTTTCAAGAGGGTTACTTAAATTACGGTAGCTCATGTGATTAACAAATAATCACTGAATTTGCCAAAATTGACCAGATTAGTGTCAATAAATAAAGCAAGAAGTTGTGTGGGCCGCTCAATAGCAAGTAAACCGAGTATCCGCATATTCTGCTTCATTTTTGAGCTACATGTGAGGAAAAAATTTACTTACAGTACTACATTTGAACAGATATTAGTTCTAATGACAAAGTGCATGCACATTTTCCATCATTTATACTATACATACTGAAATAAAAACACCAATCTTGCTATAATAGTCTGTAAAATGGTGGACAAAAAGTAAGTGTGGTTGGTTTGCTTTACATGTCAACAATTTCTTTCCATCTAAAATGGAAAACCAGTCTACCAGTCTTAATGTCGTATATCAAAAATCTGGCGAAGATCTTTTTTTACAAGTATATAAAGTAAATTAAGTGGAAAATAGTTACTTCTGTGAGATTTGCGGTTGGTTTTTGACAGGTCTGATAAATGATTCACCAGTGTGATTCACCAGACTTGACACTGAAAAACCTCCCATAAAAACTCACCCGGTTTGAGCTTTTCGGTGATGCTTTTCACTGTGACCCCAAAGAGCCGGGTGCCATCACCCTCCAGGTGGATCCCCTCCGCGCTGAGGTCAGCCCATCTGGCTGCGCGTGTAATTGGTTCAGGTTTATTGCGATTTGACTTTATTAAGACAAGCGTGGAATGCGCAGCCCTGATGTCAGTAACTAGAGAATGAGAGGGAGGGAGAGAGAGAATAATCACGAAGTGGATGAGAGGACAGAATGCCCTGTAGATGAACTTCATAAAGGTCTTTTCAGTTCTTCACCCCGTCTAATCGAAAATTAAAAGGATGCAAAACACAGAAGTTGCGCGTATGAGCCAGATCCACAGGATTATGTTGGACCGTGTCTGTGTGTCTGAAGACAGTAGCCTGTTTTGACTAAATGAGTGAAGTTATGAGGTGACAGACGTCTCCCCGCACCCTCAGAAACACACTCGCACTTCACTTAAATCAACGCCTCCGCACAATGATCAATAAAACAAACTCTAGAGCGCACAACGCCTCGGTTTTATAAACTCTGGGCGTTTGTGTGAGCGTAATGACTGCTCCGAGTGATGGAAGAGCTGTTAAACTGTGAAGTGCAGAACCGTCTTGGGCTCTGGGTGGGCTGTTTGCTCTGGAGGAGGAAGAAAAAAATATCTGATGAGTCCAACTTGTATCATTAGCTCAAATAGGACGTGCAGTGGTAAATATTACCTCACTGTTACCATAAGAAAATAGACAAAATTTGTTTAAAATAAATAGACCAAAAAGTGTAACGTTTCAGTACCCCTACCAGCAAAGGGAAAAAAGCTTCAGTCAGTTTGGCACAGAAATTAGCTGATGAGGCTGATGTGTCTCTTTTTAATGGTTTTATAATAACATGAAGCTAAAAGACAAATAATAATGACATATAATGCATTTCCAAAGTAAAGCACAGTATTCAACAGCAGATAATATAAAGGATTAGTTCACTTCCCAAATAAAGATTTTTCTGATAGTTTACTCGCTGCCATGTCATCCAAGAAGCTCATATCTTTCTTTCTTCAGTCGAAAATAAAACATTCCAGGATTTTGCTCTAATTAGTGGACTTTAATGGGAGCCAACAGGTTGAAGGTCCAAATTGCAGGTTTAATGCAGTTTCAAAGGGCTCTACACAATCCCAAACAAGGAATACAGGTTTAGCTAAACAATCTGTCATTTTATAAAAAAATAAAAAAAAACGATGTGCATCCATGACAAATCACATTGGAAAAAATGCTTTTCTTACTTAGATTTTTTGTCTTGTTTCCAGCCAAAATATCTACAAATTCTTAAATCAAGAAGGATTTTCTAGACAAGTATAAATTGTTGTCTTGTTTTCAGAAAAAAGATTGTCAAAATTAAGTTGTTTGTTGCTTAAAACAAGCAAAAAAATAAAATAAAAAATAAACCTGCCAATGGGATAAATAAAATAATCTTCTTTCAAGCAGAAAACCAGACTTTTTGCTTACCCCACTGTCAGATTATTTTGCTTGTTTCTCATCTAATTTCAACTTTTTTTTTTTTGGAAAACAAGACAGTAGTTTTTATTTGTTTAGAAAATCATGAATTTAAGGATTTTTTAGATATACAGTGTGTGTGTGTACACACACACACACACACACACACACACACACTGTATACTATATTAGCCAAAAGAGAAGCAAAGCAATTGCATTTGCAAGATTTCTCATGCACCCTTGTGTCAGAAACGAGGTCTTGGTAGCCCACTGTGCTCAGACTCTCATTTATAGCATCCAAAGCCTCTTTCTGGCTGTCTGCGAGAGGCACTAACAATCCACCTGTTGGAGAGTAAGATGATACTCTCCAGAAGCTGCGACTGTGAGTTTTAGAGAAAAACCCTCGCTTGCTTACGGCCAGATGGTCTGAGGGCCGGTGAGTAGTTATATTATTTCTCATTACAGCTCATAGCTCACAGATGAATGATGCTTGGATGTGGCTCGAAACTGTAGAGTATCATTCATCTAAATGATACCCTCAATCCTTCCCTGGATCATCTCATGGTCCTCCACCCAGATTTGAAACGACATTGACCATAAACAAGTGAAATGAAGTGGAGAAGCTTACGTTACCACAGCTAATATTATGGAAGTATATCAAGGTCAATCACATTTAAAGAGTGACGCTTAGCTAAACAAAACTAAATCGCCTATAAAACTCTGGATTTATGTTGGCAGCGATTGGCGAAAAATACATCCTGCTTGTGTGTCTCCCCTCAAAATACAAAACGAGCAAAGCTAGCGACTCTTCACCGTACGAAACAGAGCATGCATCACACACAAAGCTTCAGTGAAACCAAAAATTGCTCGCATAATGTTCTCTCCAGGTGCTTAAGCTAAACTTCCCAGCTCTATACCTTGTGTGACATCTGGACATATGAAAAATGACGAATCAATAGCAGCCTTGAATAAGCACCTCTATTTATTGAAGCAGAAGGCACAATAGCGGTGTTGTTAAAAAGCAGCTCAAAACTTGACCACACGGGCCCCAAATGAATGAGGACCTATTCACAATGTGTTTGTCCTGGCCTGAGCCTCCATTTGACCCATCCATCAAGCCAGCTTTAGTTTGTCACATGGCTCTATCCTCTTCAAAATGAAACATATGGAGACTCTCACAAATATCGACAGTAAAAGTTTGTTCACAGCGCATTGTGAGCTGCTTTTTCGAAAACACAGTTGCTTTTGAAACAACTGAATGCTGGAATACATTTGATCTAGACCCCAGAAGGAAAGTCTTAGCTGGGATATAGTCCACTTTGTAAGCCAAGAACAGTCCATGTACATTGTTTTCAGAGTAAGTGCAATGATATAAATTTCTAGCAGTCACGAACCGCTTACCACACTGAAAATAAAAACAAAAATTATGTGTAATGCATAAAAAAAAAAAAAAAAAGATGTAGATGAGTTTTATACATAGGCTTGATTTTTATTATGGTTGCGGGCTGATCTGAAATTAGTCAATGTTACTTGCAGCAGCTTTGAGTTTAAAGGAATACTTGCCCTTAAAATGAGTCATTTATACTTTCTTTCTTTTGTGGAATGCAAAATAAGATCATTCAATCTGCTCATGTCCATGCAAGTTATATGGACCACTTTTATATTGCTTTTGTGTCCTTTTTGGAGTTTCACAGCCCCTGATCACCATCTATCTACTTTCATTATATGGAAAAGAGCAGCTTGGACATCTCATGAACATCTTAAAACATCTTATTTTGTGTTTCATAGGAAAAAAAGAAAGGCATACATATTTGTAATGACTTGGGGGTGTGTTTATTTTTTGGGCAAAATGAATAGTTTATCTAAAAATTTAAAATTTCCTCACCCCTGGCCATCCAAAATGTAAAAGGATTTGTTTCTCCATCAGAACAGATTTAGAGAAATGTAGTATTGCATCACTTGCTCACCAATGGACCCTCTGCAGTGAATGGGTGCCGTCAGAATTATCGTCCAAACAGCTAATAAAAACATCACAATAATCCACAAGTAATCCACACCACTCCAGTCCATAATTAACATCTTGTGATCTTGTGTGTTTATAATTGCTTTGGACTAAAATATGAGTCCTCTATACATCATATTACTTTCTCCAGTGAAAAAGTGTGAATTAGGAGAGAAATATGCACACATCAGGCACCATTTATAAGCAAAAAACAGTCCAAAAGTGGATTTTGATGTGAGAGGATAACATGGCATGGAGTTTTTAAATGGAGGAAGTGTTATGGATTACAGACTCATATTTTGTCCAGAAGAGACAGCTTAAAGTAAAAAAGAGCTCCTTCTGCTGTATTTGCTTTTTACAAACACACAGCATTTCACTTCAAAAGATGTTCATTGATAGATTGGAGTGGTGTGGATTACTTGTGGATTATTGTGATGTTTTTATCAGCTGTTTGGACTGTCATTCTGACGGCACCCAATTACTGCAGAGGCTCCATTTTTAAACAAATGTATAAATCTAATAAAGCAAGTTCTTCTAGAAACTGTGAAGAGACCAGATGACATTTCAGAACTTGCACAATGCTTCCCTATAGTTAAAGCTGATGATTTTAACTTTTCATGCTTCACCCAACTGCATAACTTACACTTGAGAGTTTCTGTCACAGTCAAGCAAGACCACCAAGAGGCACGTCTGTGAAAGTTGCTCACCCCCTTCCATTCAGAGCACTGCAAGATCCTTTCTAAGCTCAAGGAAAATCCAAACAAGCAGAATCAGGAACAGGTGATGAAATCATAGGAGCTGCTGTTAAATGCAAGTTCTACTAAAGCGTTGTATGCTTTCTGTGCACAGTCCATTAACTAAATCTTTATTGGAAAACCCATTTCCCGGTGATTTGACCCTTGCAAGATGCAGCCGAATAAAGCAAGCCACTCGTGATGAACAACATCAGCTCAATCATGGACCTGACTAAAGATGATAAATACCTAAATTGAAACCTTGCACTAAAAACATCAGCGACTGTTTGCAAGATGTTCCTTCAGAGAACAAAAGCATGCAATAGCTCATAATAAAACGCCTGAATGACAGAAGGGAACCGGTAAACCTCACCATGCAGTTGCATAAATCTGGAAGCTGTGTTTTCCTGCCCAAGCAGCAGACAATTTATGCATCCTTGAGCAGGAGCCAAGTCATTTTAGCAGACTTATCCAAAAGAGCAATAAAACTTCACTATTCAGGTCCTACGCAACCTTAATTTATTCCTGCCAGAAAATTTAATTGTACATTTCTTTTGCAAAGAGACATAAAACTTCTTATCTTCTGAGTTACAGGAATCTTAAGGCCAAGCTAACGGCCCATTAATCAAATCGCAGGAAGATACTACAATGTGGAGCGCTACCATCTTGCTGTCTGTTGTGTTTTCCTACAGTGATGCATTGCTGTAGTCATGCATCAAGGGTTGTAGTTAGTGTTACGGGGTGAACGGTCAACACAATTGATTACCCTTAAGTAATTTTACCTAATGACAACTCGTAGATTTCTGAAGTAGATAATTTTGAGCTATGAAATAAAATCGTCTGACCTCATTGATGACTGCTTGAGATCCTGGACTGAAGCTTCATTTGGGTTTAGCGTTGTCCTGCGATGTTTGGAACGAGGCCTAACAACCCATCAAAGGAAATGATGAAATGACAAAATAAACTCTGGGAAATTGAGACTTCATCTAATGGGAGCTAATAAGCTAAGACTCCACGCTGTTGGGGAAAACACTAGAGCTATGCAATTTAATTAAAAAAGTGTTTATCCGCCGTGACTTTTGCCGTTTTTGTTGGATTCGTATCGTACTGCAGTTAATGATTTTGGACGTGTACGTTTTCGTCAAGAGTGAAATAACTCTTCGTTACTGAAACATGCCGTTTTACATACTCTGAAATCAAGAAATTATAACACACAATAATTATAAATCAGCGCAGAGATCTCGGGTCACCCTTGACCTTTAAAGCAAGACGACTGCGGTTACAAAAAAGCTTATTGTGTGTTCATAATTGGCCGTTGCTGGCTGTTTCATTTGGGAACCTGTCCAGGGTTGCTCAGGCGGGAATGAAGATTGACACTTCGGGATTAAAACCAACATCAAATTAAATCTAAACACAGAGAACGTTTAGAGAGGTAGCCGAGGGTAATTAGACGGTGAACGGCAGGAGGTTCTTATCCAAGATTGCCATGTGATTTTTACAGAGTCTAAGAAAATAAAGACGTGTAATAGAGCAGTACTAATTTGAAGACCTCAACTCCTCTGCTTATAAAAAACGCAGTCTGGATCAAAAAAAGGAGCGATTCGGATTGGTCTGAACTAGAGTTTATAAGTAAAATCAGTGCATGCATTTGTCTACCACAAAAATGTCCAAGTAAATAAAGAAGACTTCTGAATTATTATTATTATTTTTTTCCTGAAATGAGAAAAGTGATAAGAAATAGATCTGATAATAAAATATTGAAACAATGCTATTGACATATAACGTGATGACAATAAAAAACATGATATATCTATTTTTGCAAATTAACTCTTTAATGTATTATATAATTTATTTATTATGTTATAATTTA
Source organism: Cirrhinus molitorella (assembly GCA_033026305.1). NCBI lineage: Eukaryota > Metazoa > Chordata > Actinopteri > Cypriniformes > Cyprinidae > Cirrhinus > Cirrhinus molitorella. Next base: position 32,740,740 of record CM065137.1, read on the forward strand.
TTACAAGTAATTAAATAATTGAATGAATAAACAAATACATGAAGGAAGGCAGGAAGAACAAAAAGTTTACTCTCAAATACTAAAAAAAAAAAAAAAAAAAAAAAAAGATGAATGAAACTACAAATATATCAAGGACTCGGAAAAACCCATTTAAAATAAAAATAAAATAAAATAAAATAAAATAAAATAAAATAAAATAAAATAAAATAAAATAGAAGGCCAAACAAAAAGCTCTCAATTACTTAACTTGGTTACTTAAATTAAAAAAGATGAATGAAACTACAAATAAATCAAGGAATCGGTTAAAGCAAACCATAAAATAATTAAATTAAAATAAAATTAATTCATTCATTCATTAATAATTAATTCATTAATTAGTAAGTAAATAAAAAGGAAATCAAGAAAGCCCAAATAATTTGCTAAATTATTCAGAAAAACTTAATTAAGTGCATTTTGCTTAAAACAAGGCTAAAAACCCTGTCATTTTGCTTATAAATGTATCTTAATTTAATTTTTAGATATTTTGACTAGAAGCAAGACAAAAATACTAAGTAAGATTTAATTTTTTGTGGTGTTTTTAAATTTTAAAATATGCTGAAATAGAAAACCATTATTTTAAGTTGCAATACTTTTCTGTATTATCAATCAAGTAAATGCAGCCTTTATGAGCATAAGAGAATTCTTTAAAAAACATTTTTTAAAAATGTACTGATCATACTAATTGCAAGCTAAACTGGAGTTCATGTTTAATTTAGAAAAAAGGGTCAGATTCAAAAGACAGGAGGAATTACTGGCTGAACTCCATGTAGGCGACATGAATTTTTGTTGAACTTTGTACTTTGTCTGCATTTGAGGTCTGTATTCTCAGGTGTGTATAATTCTAATATATATTTCAAGTTAAAATTGCACCTATGCATTATTCTTGCAGAATAGATCAATGAGATCTTTCATCGACTGTAGAAAAGGAGCGGTACTAAAGATGACACAATGCTCTCTGAATGTAGGATCGGTCGGATGGAGTAATTACTCCTGCTGAATTATGTTGCTGCGTTGACCTGCTTTGCCCCTTCCAGTTGTAGAGCTGTCTCATTGAGCCATTTGAATTCTTCTCCGCACGGCCAAGCGGACTGCAAATTTACATTTTCCACAAGGAACTGAACATATCTCTAAACTTGACGATTTCGTCTGTAACCCCAGAGGTTAACTGGCCTTGGTCGGAGCAGCTTGCCAGTGCCAAACTCCTGGGTTTGGCTGTAATAATTTAAACATAGGTTATGGAGTAAAGCTAATACGTTCCAAATGGGCGTCCTGCAACTTTTCATTTTTGTGATGTTTACACAGCTTTGCTGGTCTTGAGTAACGAGGCTGTGGCTCGATGAGATCGGAGCGCAGTCTTCCTGAACGCCACTGATGGAGAGACACTTTGCGCTGGTATGAAAGGGCTACACAAGCACTTTACAAAATATGACACTCAATTTACAGTATGTAACTGGCTGCTAGATACTATATTTTTACAGTGATTTACCATAAAAGCTTTTTTAAGGTTAAAAATTCAATTATATGAAATTGTTTGGATTAAATAATAATAACAACTCAACTAATACAGCCAACTAACACAATAAAACACAATGAAAACATGATAACACACACACACACACACACACAAAAAAACATGATTTTATAAAATTAATACATATTGTAATTAGGGAAGGAAGGCAGGAAAAACAAAAAAATTACTCTCAAATACTCAAAAAGATGAATGATGCTACAAATAAATCAAGGACTCGGACAAAGCAAACAATTTAAAAATAAAATAAAATAAAAGGAAGGCAAAATAAATTGATCTCAATTACTTAACTTAATTACTTAAATTAAAAAAAATGAATGAAACTACAAAAAAAAAAAAAAAAAAATCAAGGAATCGGTTAAAGCAATTAATTAATTGATAAATAAGTAAATTAAGGACAGACAGAGCAAACTGTTTAAAATTAAATTAAATTAAATTAAATTAAATTAAATTAAATTAAATTAAATTAAATTAAATTAAATTAAATTAAATTTCAAAAGGAAAAAAAGAATGAATGAATGACAAATTCATTTTAAAAAGATGAAACCACAAAGAAATCAAAGACTCGGTTAAGGTAAACAAACTAAACTAAACTAAACTAATAAAACAAAACAAAACAAAACAAAACAAAACAAAAACCACAATAATTTGCTCTCAATTATTCACAAAAACAAAAACAAAAACAAAAAAAAAACGATAAATGAATAATACATTGAATTTAAAAAGATGAAACTACAAATAACTCAAAGGACTCAAACTAAAGCAAACTATAAATAAAAAAAAATAAAAAAAATAATAAAATACAATAAAAAAGGACTACATAAATAAAATAAAAACTACATACATACATAACAAGGAAATCAAGGAAGGATAAATAATTTGCTTTCAATTCTTTAAAAATAAATAAATAAATATAAATGAAACTACAAATAAATCAAGGATTCAGTTAAAGCAAACTATAAATAAAATAAAATAAAATAAAATGAAGGCCACATAATTTCTCTCAATTACTCAAAAATAAATAAATGAGTGAATGAATGAATGAAATAAAATAACATTTTAATAATAAAGTTCACAGTAAAATCAAACTATAAGTAAACAAACAAATAAATAAATATTACTGTAAATGGAAGGCCGAATAATTCACTCTCTGAATTAAAAATTGTATATTGTATTGTAAATTGCTGCATATAATACTGCATAATACTGCAATCTTGACAGCAGCATCTTCAGTCTTGTAGCAAATGTAAGCATTAACTAAATACCAAATTTAAAATCAGATAAACTGTAAACAGCAAATATAATATTTGAAAATTTTTCTTGAGATAAATCTTCAGTCATGTTTTGTGCCTGACTATGAATTAAAATATGAAGGTTCTCATAGCTAACGATTGCAGCATGATGAAGATGACCATTTAACAGATATATTAATGGCCACAAGTATCCAGAAATGTCCGGTGTGGTCACACAGATTACAGACATATTGCTTTTTATAGCACAGCGAACCCTTTACAAAAATGTACCAAGATAACCACAGTTTCCGTCAGAATACCGCAGGTAATGCAGTTATTTTTATTTCATTAAAACTGCGGTAACCACTGTCATCAAAGAAGCCAAAAGGAAAGAAAGATTCTAAGAGTCTCTTACACTGTATAAGGTTAACTGTACTTGCAACTGTGGCACTTTCACAAAAAAAACAAAAATATGGTAACCATAGTAAATTTTTGTGAGGAACAAAAAGTTCTCATTATAAAGTGACCTTTACTGCCACCGGATGTCATTACCACACCAAATTAGTAGATTTTCTCTGTGAAACACCAAAATAATAGGTTATGTCTCCTTCAATTCATACAGATTTAGAACAGCATTAAGGTGAGTAAATGTAGACGAAGGTGAACTATCACTGTTCTGCCTGTAAATCAAATTAACTTTCAAAACAACAGAGATATTATTCTGTTAGCTGATCTGATTTGCACTGAGCTCGGAGGTTCATAATATGGGCATTAAAAGTGCAAGTCTTTGCATTCTGCATGTTTTTTAATCTGAGGTTGACTTGGCATGCTTATGTTGAGGACTAGTGGCTGCCAAACTAAATATTCACACTCTGGCACCCTCATACCACCTTCTATCTCTGCTTAGCTTGCGACGTCAAAACTTTTTTCAACATTGTTTTTACTTCCTCTGGCTCTGTGAGTGCTGGACGGTGTTGCGGTTTCAGCGAGTAAAGTTCAGCTGTGTTGTCGTGTCGGTCTTTCAGCGTTCACCGCTAATGTGCCGCATTACGAAAACGCAAGAGCAGGTGCTGGTGTTTGTACGCATAAGCTAATGTGGATGGAGGTTCAGGCCGAGTTTAGAGGTTAGAGCTGCTCGCTGTGTTTGGCGCTAAGCCGATCTGGCCTGGAAATTTGGATTTGCGACTCTGCATATCCTGCTTACGATCAATCACATGTTGCTTTTGATTTAAAAGATGTTACATACAGTACTTGGAATCATTAGAGTTTGTAAATATTTTTAATAAAGGCAAGGCTGCATTTATGTGCTCAAAAATACAGAAAAAACATTAATATTCTGAAATATTATTACAGTTTAAAAATATACCTGCAAACAGCAATTACGGGGCCAAGCAGTAGGCAACTGAAGCAATGAGTAATTAAAGCCATTTTAGGATGATTTTAGTAAAAACTCATCAATACAACCTGTAGTAATATGATTTAGTGGCTTATCACGTTTGACCAATACGTGATGCTGTTATCAAATCGATGTGGTTTGTTCTGTGTGAGTTGACAATGGCACACACAAAGTTTGGTGTCAATATGCCAAAGCATTGCAGAGATACATTGTCAAGTGTCATTTTGCCATCACGCTTTAAATTTGTTGTTGTGGTATGTGAAAACAGTTTTGTCTATCAACCCAAAATCCATAATTTTTTTGTCAGCATGATCTGATTCAATTTTGGTGAAAATCGGATCAATGGTCTAGGAGGAGTTCGAAAAAGTAAGTTTTAAAAGAAAATCAAAATGGTGAACAGGAAGTTTAGTTCACTATGGCAACATTGGTATCACTGTTCTAAGCATGACCCAAGGAGTACAACAGCCAAAATTCACTATTAGCATTTATTTTAAATTTCATTATGACTTTTGACCACAAGGTGGCACTTTCAGGTCATGGTTTCGATGGTACATACAAAGTTTTGTAATGGTACACCAACACATTGGTAAAAATGTAGCTTTTTATATCATTATACTCTATTGTAGTCAATGGCAATTTCATGTTTTGTTCAATTATAGCGCCACCAAGAGGCACAATCCCACCAAATTCTTTATGTGTCCTTAGAGTGTGCCCATACATATGTGTGTCAAATTTGGTGAAAATATCTGATTTTGTTTAGGAGTTGGAGTGTTTTGGAGTAATATGAGAAGAGAAAAAGTGACAGATGGCTGGCTGACTTTGTTTGCATCTTTTTTTGCCACTTACTATCAAATTTTGAAAATTGGCGCATTAGCGTATAGCTGGCATGCTGGCATGCGTGTGCATGTTCGTTATGTCCACGAGACCGTAGGGTGTCCCATTCGTCATTTTAGCGTTCAGAAGGGTGCTCGCGAGCACCCCCTTTGCGGCTGTTTTGCGCCCTCGATGCGCACTTCTGCTGAGCCCGCAATGGTGCAAGCTCGCAGCAGACTTCTACCCGACAGTCAAAGCGGCATTTATGTCACAAAAGTACGGACTCAGAGGAAGACCGCAAGGGTTTAGAGTGCCATTTGGGACAGGGCCTTAGGCTCCTTCAGGGCATCGTGCTGCAGAGATATAGCCTCACATCCATTTTTGCGTGCTGTTCATAGAATTCGTTCACGTGTTATTCGAGAACTGTTTGACTAATCAACTTGAATTCCATAACTTTTTGCCAGCATGGTCTGAAGATGATCTGATCCAATTTTGGTGAAAATCAAACAAACCGTCTAGGACGAGTTCGAAAAAGTAGGTTTTACGAACTATTAAAAATAACGAAAAAACGAAAACCTTACAATTTTTTAATTTTAGTGTTCATTTGACTCAGCATGAGCCAAGGAAAGGAGTTAGAGACTCCAAACTTGCTATGGTTAATATTGAGAATATTCTCTATCAGTGTGCCAATTTGCACAACTTTCCCGTAAGCGCTTCTATGGGCTGCCATAGACCTCCAGAGCGGAAGAAAAAGAACGCTAATGGATACAATAGGTGCCATCGCACTTTCAGTGCTTGGCCCCTAAAAAAACTAAACCTTACGATTTTTGAATTTTGGTGTTCATTCGACTCGGCATGAGCCAAGGATTCAGAGGAAAAAAAATATTTTCTGTAGCTTACAGTTCAAAAGTTATTAGCATAAACATGAGTAACATTTTGGACAAGTGATGGCGCTAGAGAGTTTGAGTTAGAGACTCCACATTTGCTGTGGTTAATGTTGGTATTGTCCTCTATCAGTGTGCCAAATTTCACAACTTTCCCGCAAGCGGTTCTATGGGATGCCATAGGCTCAATAGCGGAAGAAACGGAAGAAGAAGAAGAAGAAGAACTCCAATGAATACAATAGGTGCCATCACACTTTCAGTTTTAATTTTAACATATTGAAACATGTCATTTATTTCTGTGATCCAAAGCTGAATTTTCAGATCTTTACTCTTCAGTGTCACATGATCCTTCACAGATCATTCTTATATGCTAATTTGCTGCTCAAGAAATATTTGTCATCAATGTTGGAAAAAAGCTTTATGCAGAAACCATGATACACTACCAAAAATGTGTAGGGCATGTGTGTTTGTGTGTGTTTTTAATAGAAATGTATGCTTTTATTCAACAAATATGCATTAAATTGATCAAATGTGACAGCGAAAGCAAACAATTTCTATTTCAAATAAATGCTGTTCTTTTGAACTTTCTATCCATTAGAGAATCCTGAAAAAATATGTCCACAAAATATTAAGCAGCAAAAATTGTTTTTAGCATTGATAATAAGAAGAATTGTTATTAATAGCTGAGCACCAATAACAATTGAGCAGTAAATCAGCATATTAAAATGATTTCTGAATGTGGCGCTGAGGATGGGAATAATGATGCTGAAAATTCAGCTTTGCATCACTGGAATAAATTACATTTTGAAATGTATTCAAATATAAATGTTTTATTTTTTAAATGTTTATAATATTTTACAGTATTACTGTTTTTATTGTAGAAATAACCTATAATTTCTACTATGAAAAAATCTTTTGCTGTGAGAAATAATACAAAAAAGAAAACAAAACATCTGGCTGTCATATGCAGTTCTCCACAGTCATGTAAATGCACTTCAAACCGTGTCATTAAAATTAATTTTATTTTCAAAATCCCTTGCAAAACCATCTGTGTAGCATTTACTTATTATTGTTTATCTAGAGCCTGTTGTTGTCATCTCTCTAAAGTGCACATGTGACATCATCCCGTGTCAGCCAATCAGACCACCCAGCTGAGATTTTCCCATGCCTGTATCACTGTCATCACTTCCTCACATGTCATTGTTTTGCAACATGCCGTTTCTCTGGCAACGCAGCGGCAGAACCCGGAACAATGTCAGGATGACAGGATCAGGTCAGCGGGTACAGTGCCACAAGGCTCAGGAAGCTGCGTTGCACTGGCATTCCCAGGAACGCCAGCGGCCCTGCCTTGCTCTGAGAACAGAGGCTCTGTTTCTGCAGCGTAACAGAGACCACACCTTCCACACCCAGGACACAAGGAGGCACCTTTCCTCCTTCGGCGATCCAAGCAGGGCTCCACCAATGAGAGCACGTGAAGAAAGAAGATGAATCATTACTACACAAGGGTAAAAAGATGAAAATCAGACCATCAGTGTCATTATCTTTTTACTGACTAAATAGAAATGAACTGCGCAATCAGGGGTAAATTAGAATTAGAATTATTCCAGAAATTAGCTTTAGTCAGTGCAGTGTTGGGCTAGTTACTCAAAGAATGTAATATATTACTCATTACTAGTTGCTCCTTTCAAAAATAATATTGTTACTTTACTTATTACTTTCTGGCAGCAGTAATTAGTTACACTACTAGTTACATTACTTTTTCTTCACACCCTACAGAAGTTGTAACTGCTGTAAATGTCTTCTTCTAGAATGTTATCATCAATTGACCAAAATCTACATTGCATCGCATTTAGAAGTTATTACAAACGCTCAATAGTGATTGATAGTGACATTCAAGTAGAAGTATTGTAACTTGTTTTACTCTCATTAATTGCCATGTGTACTTTGAAGCTAATTGTAATATCTCTGTTACCCATATACGATTATATTTCATTATATATTTTGTCAAATCACATAAGTTTGTAAGAAACTATTTAATTTTCCCAAAAATATTTTTAATTAGAATAATGTATTGTACCGCATGCTGATCAGAGTGTTGTGGGTGAGATGTAATGCCAGAGTAAAGTAAAGCCACAAAGATATTCTTTTTCCCTGACAAAATCAATATAATGCAATATTTCTATCTGCTGAATATAAGCTTTTCCATATTTCAAGCTTGCCTGCTGGACTGGGGATATCACATACATGATCTGAAATCTTATTAGTAATTAGTTACACTACTAGTTACTGCAAAAAATGTACTTTAAAAAGTTACTAGTAACTAATTACTGCCCAACACTGGTCAGTGGTATATTTTGAACACAAATCAAGTACAATATTACACCAGTAAAAGTATTAAAGGGATAGTTCACCAAAAAAATGAAAATTTGATGTTTATCTGCTTACCCCCAGGGCATCCAAGATGTAGGTGACATTGTTTCTTCAGTAGAACACAAACGAAGAATTTTAACCACATTTTTGAGAGTAAAAAAAAACATACACAAACAAAACCAAATTAAACCCTGCAGCTCGTGATGATACACTGATGTCCTAAGACATGAAACGATCGGTTTGTGCATGCGCTAAGGACAGGTGGACATTGTGGTGAATCAGAAGTAAAATATGATATAAATACTGTTCAGTTTCTCGCACAAACCGATCGTTTCATGTCTTAGGACATCAGTGTATCGTCACAAGTTACAGGGTTTAATTTGATTTTGTTTATTTTACTCTCAAAGATTTGTTAGCTATTGACTGCCATAATATGACTGTCAGACTGCCACAGTTTGAGTTAAAAATCTTTGTTTGTGTTCTACAGGTATTTCATTTTTAATGTACTTAAGTATTAAAAATAAGAAGTAAACAACAAAAAACTAAATGCTTTAAAAACAGAAATCACAATGCAAAAGGTATACATTTTTCAAGCACGCTATGCAAACATACTAGTTTTAAACTCAGTAAAAATGCTTAAGCATCGGGGAATATACATGGGCAATAATTTGTGTTATTTTAATGTTATATTGTGTTTTTACACAAAAAAATACCCTGCTGAGACGGTGATACACAAATGGAAACACCCGTGTTCAAGCATTTAATACATGATTTAATAATTTCTGACATGTCAGAAATTCATCCGACCGTCCGATTGCCGGTTGGGAGAGGTTACTCGCTTCTCGTTTCCCCCTGCACACTGCACAAACACTGCGCGACAAATGACAGGTGAAAGGTGAAATTCGGCCCGATTCAAAAAGAGTCGCACCAGTCAGAATTCGTAACATGTTTTTAAGAAATGTAGTGATGTAAAAAAAAAAAAAAAAATGGATGTAGTTAGGTAAAAGTTTACCAGAATTGACAAAAAACTTAGAAACACAGACTTGAAAAATTACTACCTTAAGAATTAACAAAGTAAAATTACATTGTTTTCAATTACTCAAGTTTCCACAGCTCAACTTCAAGAACTATGACTTGATTATTTATACCAAAATTATAAAGATGGAATTGTTTGGTGTGATTCAAGAACTGAAAAAAATTGGCTCATTCTCGAATCGGACACCGCTATTGTGACTCAGTTCAAAATAACTAGGAATTATATGTTTTTAAGAAATGTTGTGATGTAAAAACACAATATTATGCATTGGAATATAGTAATTAATTAAAAGTACAGACTTAAAAAATGAACTTAAAAAACGTTACTGTCCCATTATTGTTTTATGGGAAAAACATTTGGAGTACTATAGACTGTCAAAAATAACAACAAATCAAGGAGAAGAGTGCATAATAATAATAATAATAATAATAATAAACTGTGAGGAACAAAAGGCGTTTGTGGTTGTCAAACTGAACTAGTATTGTTTGTTCTTATTTCTGGTCAGGTATGTGAAATATTAGGCTAATATATACATATATTTTCCACCTTTTAACAGTTTGTCAAAATATTGCACCCTTTCCTGCTTACAAAGTTCTCCTCTATACCTTCCACACATTGTTTCTGTGGTTTAAACAGCATAAATTAGCAGAACAACTTATTCAGTAGTACATCGACCATGCAATCTATGCTGTTGTTTACATAGTAAATGATATAGGCCTAGTTAGCCATTAAGTGATAACAGCTAAAAATTTTGACATTCATGTTTACCGTCTTTAGAAATATTATACTGTTAGACAATATCAAACCAACTACTACCACAAAACATCAAATCAATTCCAAACACTTAATAATAATTATGTCAAATGCCTAAACACATTGCTAATACTTACTGCTGTTGGTTTCCCTCCAAAATGATGTCACTTCCTGGAGGATGAAGCCAACGGGGCATTTGCATTTTTGATTACACAAAGAATTTTTTTCGCCTGTGTGAAGAACATTCCCCTGGACCACAAAACCGGAAATTCAGATTTGAGATACACCAAGCTTTCCATTGATGTATGATTTGTTAGGATAGGACAATATTTAGCCAAGATGCAACTATTTGAAAGTCTGAGGGTGCAAAAAAATCTAAATATTGAGAAAATTG